>VYYJ01000526.1:0-54767 GCA_021029165.1 Cyphoderus albinus
CCGCGTGACTGTTACTTTTAATTTGTTCATGTTTTTTCCGATGTTTGTAAATTGATCACAAATTGATAAAATGAACACGGTGTAGAATGAGTGACAAACTAAAACCACACATGGAATAATGATGACAAAATTGACAGCTTTTTATCGATAAAAGTGCAAAAAAATTGATCGCCTGTCTGACTACAAATTGGAGATATTTTTTAAATCACAGTTTGGTATATCTTTCATTAGATACCTATATATTTGAACTATTAAGCTTACCTAAAATGTTGTACATTTTACTCTAATGTTTTATTTCAGTCAGACAAATGTTGCAATTTCATATCTCCATCCAATATTAAAGGAAGGACACCCTTGAGTGTGTAAACACTGTGACGCACCGAATTACGGTTAATCCGAGTGAGATACCTATTGGGAAAATGCAAGGTAGATAATTTTGATTAACTGACATTGAATTCGTAACACAAGAACACAACAATAACAACGTTGACGCAGCTCTTTCACCAATATGGTGCGTGATGCTTTTTAACAAGACAAGAAAGATCATAAACATGAAAAATGAACACTTTTATGAATCCATGGGAGGAGTAAAGTGTCTCTTAAAGCATTAATTGGAATACTTAACAATCTTAAATACTCTTTGGGGTTACGTAAAATAATTGAGTGTAAGTGTAACCACTTGTAAGAATCAATCAATTGATTACATTGATTGATTTTTTAATCAATCATAAATATTAGTGTACAAAAACATTGTACATTGTACATACAGAGTTAACCCATGTTATTTATTAAGTACGTGTAATTTTTCTACAATCGATCACGTAAATGTCACAAACTTGAAAGTGCAAAGACATTTTTTAACTAACCAAATTGCGTCACGACACAAAAATCTGTGGAGCCACGGACCAAGTAAGAAGCCTGTGGCACCGAATCCTAAAGGCCATCATCATTTTCCTAGAAAGGGTTCCAGTCTATCACGATTGAAATTTTGCATAGGTAAATAATTCGTGCAAAACGGAATTGGTTTAGCAATTGAAGGTTTAGGGTGATAATGAATGAATGTTCCTCTGCGCGATAAGGAAAGGGTAAAAAGCAAAGGTAAACAACGCCGTGTTATTTCGTGACATGTCAGTGTGAGCAGCATGTGCAGTCCAGGCATGACAGTTTGACAAAGATAAGATACCTAATGATAAGCAAGCAAATTGTCAATGGCGTTTCTCGCTGTTTTACCTCCCAAAAATTTCCACTATTTATATTAACAATCAATAATGATTTGCGCACCATTTCACCAAAGAAAGTTGCGAAATTAACATAACTTCCAGTCAAGTTCTTCAGATAGAGCAAAACTCTTCTTTTTCTGAAGTTCAAAGAGTAATTTTTCACCACCCTAAAAATGGGTCACATTCAAAATCTGGTGAATCAAAAAGCACAAGAAATGAAGAGTTCCACTGGTGGGAGATCCACAAAACCCCTTTGGAAATGCCTTTTCAGTGAGTTTCTCGGAACCTTTCTCCTAATCTATATCGGATGCAGCGTTGGTCTCCATATTAATGAAGACGACGATAGACCTTTAACGGCCACTGCCCTTTGCTGGGGATTCCTCATTGCAACGCTGGGCCAAACTCTTCACTACTCCTGCGATTTGAATCCTTCAATAACAATTGCGAAACTTGTTACTGGAAAAACGACCCTCTTGAAGACTGTCCTGTACATTCCTGTGCAGTGCATTGGCTGTCTGGCTGGTGCTTATGCGATTCAAGTCATCTTTCCGAATGGTATTTACGGACGTTACGGGATTACACAGCTCGCAGAAGGCGTTGAAGTTTGGAGGGGCTTCATAATTGAAATGCTTGCCACGTTTCTTCTCGTACTCGCCGTCTTTGCCGCATCAGACAGAAGAAGGAAGGACCTAAAAGGATCAATTCCGGTGTCAATTGGTTTCGCAGCTGCCTCAATCATTCTGGCCACGGCGCCTTTCACTGCCGCGAGGTAAATATTTCTCAGAATCAAAATTTGTATCAATTTATCAGGAAAGAATAAATTCTGCATAAGTAAACGAAAACCTGAGGAAATAGTTTTTAAAACTTGGTATTTGAATTACAGTCTGAATCCGGCCCGCACATTTGGTCCTAGTGTTGTTGAAGGACATTTCGAAAATCATTGGCTTTACTGGGTGGCACCAAACATCAGACAGAAGAAGGAAGGACCTAAAAGGATCAATTCCGGTGTCAATTGGTTTCGCAGCTGCCTCAATCATTCTGGCCACGGCGCCTTTCACTGCCGCGAGGTAAATATTTCTCAAAATCAAAATTCTTATCAATTTATCAGGAAATAATAAATTCTGCATAAGTAAACGAAAACCTGAGGAAATAGTTTTTAACACTTGGTATTTGAATTACAGTCTGAATCCGGCCCGCACATTTGGTCCTAGTGTTGTTGAAGGACATTTCGAAAATCATTGGCTTTACTGGGTGGCACCAATAACGGGTGGAGTGCTAGGGGGTCTCCTGTACGAGCACGTTCTGTGCATGCCTTCTGAGGAAGACGAAGGGCAGAAGGTCACGTCGCCTGTTTAGTTTAATGATTTGAATAATAAATTTTTCATGTTTAATTAAGTACATAGTTTTCTCTTTTTATATCTGATATAATTTATTGACATAGAGTTATCAATCGCAACATTTCTGTTCAGAGTACAATAATATTCTGGAAACTTGAATCTGAAATAAACTAATAAAGTTTCATTTAGAAAAAAAAATTTTGAACTTGATTTATATTTATTCTCTGTGCACTAGTTCAATGAAGCTCAAACCTTGATTTTGTTTAAAGCAAGTGAATATAATTCTCGAGGTAAAAAAATTAAACACACTTGAATTAATTACAATGAACCTGCTGCCTGTTGTTACACAGTTCACTCGTACCCTAAATCAAGGTTTTGTAGTAGTGGTCACATACAGTTTAATAAAAATGCATACATATAACATTTTGATATGATCCACATTTATAAGACTTAATAAAATTTCAGGGTCTTTAATAAGAACAACTTTTTTTAGCATTTATTACTTTTGCAAATAAAATTCCATCCAACGAAAACCCATATTTACGTGTACAGACTTATAACCTCGAAAATTTTCTCAACAGACATGATTACTTGATTACATGATTGTCTAAAAATGCTGCTTGATCCAATGGTTTCTTTCTTCGTAATAAAAATTTGAATTTGGACTTGTTATACAAGCAATTGGATGATGGCAGTTGATAATTTATTAAGTACATATTGACAAAGAATTATTATGCTGTGCTTGGTCATTGGTGATAGGTAAATAAGAAAGCAGCGTAATTCATTTTGTTTTGAGGATTGTTCAATACACACGCAGTAGTTGAATCATGAATGTATCAAGTTGAGAAAAACATGGAGAAAACCGGATTTTTAGCGTGCGCAATTTATGGACGGATGCTGCGAATGGCTTTTGCCATTGTGACTTCACAGAAGGGGTCAAACCCGGTGGGTTGGTTTTGAGAAAGCAAATCAAAAGTCACTGAATTTCTGTTCTTCTCATCTCTTTGTATTAGAGATTTTGAACAGAAGAGAACTTCAATTTCAAAGTAGCAGAAATAATCAGCAAAAATATTTACAACCTAAATAGTACTCTTTGCAAGCATTTTCTTTACTGTGCTAATATTGTTGATGGAAATTTTTGCAAGCTTTTAGGATGGACCGAAAACTTACTTCAGTTATAATCGCGACAATTTTTGTCCTTCATCTGAACTGTAATTATATACATAACATTATTTGCAACCAAACAAACTTTTAAATGGTCATTGTATTTTTTAAATTCATTTTGTGTAAACATCCAGACTGTCGTTTGGATGAAGCTGTACCACCCACGATTTCTTTTATATCTCCGAAACAGATAAAAAATTTCGGAGAAACTGTGCAGCTTCAGTGTAAAGTGGACAACCAAGGCGATTTTCCAGCCCTTTGGATGAAACTGGATAAGGACGAGAGACGAAGCGATCACACAACTTTGACTTACCAAAATTCACTCATACTGCGTGACCCAAGGTTTGGTATCAAGTACGATTCAGCAAATACAACGTACACACTCCAAATAAGTGACTTGGAAGAACTGGATGATGCCATTTATCAATGTCAGGTTCTCCTCGGAGCCACCAAGATGATAACTAAAAATGTGAAAGTGCTCATTGAAAACCCATTTCCTGTCACTACAGAATCTGAAGACGTGACCACTCCATTGGCTGGTTTATGATATAACAGAAGCTTTTCATAATTTGTGTATTCATCTGTCGACCAAATCAGCTTTTATTGCTAAATAAAATTGCAAATGCATTTCATTTTAAGCTGGAAAATGGAATTTATAACGATATAGCGTTTTTATTTAAACTGTATTTATGTAATCTTTCAAAGTTGAAGGTTATCGCGGACAATGGCATAAAAAGAAGATTTGTATTCAATTAATTTCATTTTACATTTGTACATATATATAACTCAATTATACCACTGACGCAGTCACCAGAATCAAATGATTCGTTTTACTCAAATTTGATCACGTGAGGCACGAAATATAAGTATGTAAGAGCAATATCACAAGCGTCATCTTTTTCATCTTACAAACTCAAATTTCATATACATTTTCTACACAGAATATTTTTATATTTTTAAGTCCAATATTACGTTTTACAAAGAAATCTTTTTGGCAATCTTTCGTTTTGCCATTTGTTTGAAACCTTTTCTTCAATTTTTAATTGGGCTATGACCAGTAATAAAATGTTTTCACATATTTAGTGAAAAATAGACCCTTGTACAATACATATAAGGTTAAACGGTAGTTGTTTTAAATTCTTTTTGGGTATATGATGCACGGTAACCGCTGTGAGTTACAATTTTACAAATTTTAGTATCCAAATCCAGATAAACTGAATGTGCTAATGACTCGTATTAGTTACCGATGTAACGAGCATTTAAAATATTCTAATTATGTAAAGAAATGCAATAATAATAATAATTAGTAAATTATAAATCAGTAAGTTTATAATTTACTTACAAACGAATGCAAAATGCAACATAAATATTTACTTCAGTGTCAGTCGACTCTGTGTAATACAGAGTCTCATTTCTTCAGGAAAAACCACTAATTCCATTTTGTATTGTTGTATAACAACACGAATTGACAATTATAACATATAACCATTGGAAAAATGACTTCAGCAACTGACATCGAAGGAAGTGGAGATTGTCGTTTTTTCCAAGATGAACTCAATCCGTTTGACATCTTCCCACCCGAGGCACACAAAATTCTACACTTGTTATATTATTTTCTAACATAGGTAACACGAAATACTAAATAGAGTCATTCTATAATTATAGTTTGGTTTTTCATTACTGCAGGTGTGGTTTCATGAAATTTTCCCTCGCGTGGACAACGCGGCTGATTCTTATTCCCTGTTTAATACCTGTCAAGACCTGATGTGTTTGCTCAGTGGGAACAAAAACGCGTGGCTTTTTCCACAGGTTATTTAAAGCTTTGGGATCATTTTACATTTTTCACAAAATTAAAGTAGTTACTAAATTAACTTCTGTTTGGAACTGTCCTTAGATTTTCCCCCACATCTATAAATACCTTCCGAAGAACGATCTTCTCAAGATACGGCAAATCTGTGGTGCATGGATGAAAAGCGTAGATCGTTATTTGGACATTCTGTATCAATCCCAATTTACAGTATTTAACGAAACAACCAAAATGTTTCCTGATCATTCGGATCATCCGGATCGCGTGCTTCTTGAGGATGGTCATGAGATTATGGAACTTGGGCTGCCCGTACAAGGGCGTCACCCTTCAATTGTTGGAGGGAAATTGGTCATCTCCAACGCAAGAAATTGGCGTACAAATGATCATTACATATCTTTGTTTGATATGGTGCTTCGGAATGATCCAAATGACTTCCTGGTGCCAAGCCCGGACAGATTGGCAGTTTTCGGAGCGACAGTGAGATTTTTAAGGGTAGATCTACAATTCACTCCAATGATGGCTGAACAGGTTTCTCTTGCACGGATTTATGGATACCTTCAACAGTGCCTCACTCACTTGCCAAACATCGAGTTTTTCAAATTGACACTGTGGTACTGGAACTTCGATACCAATAATGGCAATGAAGCCCAACTAGCTGAACTTCGTAGTTTCATAATATTATTTCCATTGCCACAACTGCCCAGACTAAAGTGTTTTGAACAAAACTTTTGCCCATCTCCAATGTCGCGAGAATTGGAAATTCATTTCCTGGAGAGTTACGCTGCAGTACCGGCCAGCTGGAGGTGGAAAATGTCTGGTACCCTAGACCTTTCGCTAGCCCTTGAAATGCCCCCAGCAGCGTGTTTCCGGAGCTTGAGAGAAATTAATTTTACGTCAAACAAAATCAGAGACTTCGAACAGATGAAAAGCATTCGTAATGCACCTAATTTGGCAACACTGAAAATAAAAATTAATCAAGGGGGTCCACGTCAAATTATCAATTCTACCCATCTATTACAAAGTATCCAGCATTTCTCCCGGTCTCTGGAATCACTGTGGATAAATGTCTGGTGCTTAGGTGTAATAGGATTGCAGGATCGCACTCCTATTCCCGCTGACCTGAAATTCGAAAGGGTGACTACTCTTAGGCTGGACACTCGAGAGAAAATTCGCTACAACTTTCTTAGCTGCTTTCCAGCCTTAGAACGACTGGAAATTGTCAACGATCAAGTCGCCGGCCCAGAGAGACTTCGTCTTATTCAGCCCCAACGATTCCCGGACCTCCATTTCTTAATCACAAAGTTTCAAGTGGAAAAATCAAACGTCTGGGAATTACTTCCTAAGTTAAGTATAATCGTGGTTTGGATTCCGAATAAACACGATAGGACGTATGTATGCAAACGCTACAGTCGTCAGCAGAATCAAATTGAACAAGCAAAGAGGAATCGTGAACGACAAAATTAGAGAAAGTCAAAGAATAATTGACACTCGGCATTGAGAAAAAAATTGCAGATATTTAAATGAACAACAATAATAAAGTCAACCTTATAGCAAAACATTTATGTACAAATAAACTTAATCCGATAAATACAATAGGTGAATTAGTTTGAGTAACAAATTGCTTTAAATAGTTTAGCTTTAATATGGGAATGAGCATTGCTATTTTGGAAAATATAAATATAAATGTAAATTAGCATTGATCATTTTAGTCCTTTTGTAAAGTAGTCATGTCTTTTTTGTTCACTCGGTCACTTTTATTATGTCCATAATGACAGAGAATTTCGTTTTGCCCAAGTTCAACAGCAAATGTCTTGCTCCCGCTGCATCAATGACTACAAATTGGCATTGTCCCCAAGTGTAATTTTGCTTAAAGAAGAATCTAAAACGAGTAGTTAGCATATAAACGCAGAGTGGATTATGTCGATAATTACCTGAAAATCGATGTTTTGTTGACAGGAGTGCCCGAGGTTTCGTTGTGTCGTGTCCTTCTCCTAACAAATGCCAAATAATAGTTTTGACCAAAGTGAGAAAGAAGTTCGGGTACACTTGAGAAGGTAGGCCACTGGAAATTTTTCGGCAAGCAAACCTTGGGAGAAATCAATAAATATAATAAAATGTTTAATTCACCTAATGCTAGAGCTTCGGTCCAAAGGCTAGAACCAACGAACCATGAACGCGATGATTAAGGTGGCAGTCTGTTATTTTTTGTACATCATTTTACCGTAGTTTATTCGGACAGAGTTAGAGATGTTATTTGGTTAATAAGCATCGACATTAACATGAAGTTTTCCATTGATTGACTCAATTCTTAGTAATATTTTCATGCTTTGCACACAGTGTGCAGATGATAAAAGTGAAATCGTTTATCGTAATACGTAAATGTTTTATATGATGTATGTTTACAGGTTTTATTGAAGAATAATAAATTGTTGAAATTAAGATGGAAGTTTTTGATGTAACTTGATGACGACTTCAGTTAATTGGATCATTTCTCATTCAGCATAACTTTCACAAACAAACAAACTGATTTTACCAATGAATACAGCAGAGTAGTATAATGTACATATGTTCAGAGATCAGTTCAGTTTTATTTAATTTACGTATTTTCGTCCAAACACAGTTTGTATCTCATAAAGTCATAAACTGTCTAACATTACGCTCTTTTTTATACTGAGCATAATATATGTAAGGTATTATTTATTAACAATTTGTATTTTTGTTAAAATTGACATTGAATTCTGGCGAAAATGTACTTCATTTTTAAGGAAAATGCGAGGTTAGTTCTCCATAATAGTGCAAGACATGTTGATAGAATGGCATCAATAAATTCACATATTTTTTTACTTTATTCAAATACCTAATTCAAATTCAAGACTTGGTTAAATCATTATTTTACCGTCGTATACAAAACTGGGATTTAATGATAATAACATATTAATATAAGATAGAATATAATGACGTGTTTTATATAAGTTTAAGTGGTTTATTTATTTGTTTACCGTTAAGAGTCAAGGTATAAATTTTCAGTAGAGTGCAGAATACACAGTTAAATGAATTTTGCGGACTAACGCTACATTTATAATTGTACATATATATGGGAATCATACCGAATACCGACAAACATTTAGTTTAGTCACTGTGTCATGGCGCATTAAATTGATATTTTAAGTATGCATTTATTAGCTAGATAATTGAAGGGTACAATTGTAACTTATTTTAAAATCGTTAAATAATGCATAAACACCTCAACAAATCTGATGACCACAAACAAGCTAATTAGGCAAAATGAATTAAATATATACATAGATATAGTTATAAATCATTTGTTGTAGGAATAAGTAGAATAGAAAAGGCCAACGGGCGGGCTGCCTTTAAGAAACATGGTTAATCGATTGTTAGGAGGCTGGTGCTGGTGATTATTACCGGAATTGATAGCTTCATTATTCGATTTTGAGTAAGCTGCCTGAGGTTGCTCTCGGTATGCTCCCAATTCATTCCGTCATATTGTAGGCAAGTGATCAAAACTGTCCCTTGAGTCTCTGTGAAAGTAGCTGGTTGAATTTCCATATCCATTCGAAATTCCTTTACCGTTTGTTACCGTTGTGGAAATGTAATCCGGGGTTCCGGTACCACCCCCACCCCCACCTCCTGGTCCTCCGGTGGTGGCCGCGTTGGATGATAAATGTGGGAAAAGTGTTGAACCGTTTGTGTACGTGTTTCTCTTGATCTTCTCAAACTCTTCAATATCAGAGGAGGGAAGTCGAAAAGTGAACCCGCTGAAGTATGGATGACGAAGGAGTTGGTCACAGGTAAGTCTTTTCGTGGGGTCTTTGTCGAGACACTTGTACAAGAAATCAATAGCTTCCCGACTTGTTCCCTTGGGCATTTTTGCTTCTAGTGGTTCCCGGGAGTCAGGCATCGGGAGTGTCACTCCCGCAAAGAACTCGTTTGATCGGAATATTTGCATGTGACGTGGAATGAGGTCACCCATTGTCTTTCTAATTAGGTAAAGTTGATCCACGTCAGATTTTCCTGGCCACAGGGCTTCTCCACGGATAAGCTCAGCCAAAACGCATCCTTGACAAAAAATCGTTTTGATATTTAAAAAGAATTATAAACTTTATTGTTTATTATAAATATAAATATTAGGTTGGTTTATTATAAAACTAACCTATCGCGAAAACGTCTACGGGGGCTCCGTATGCTGTGTCACCCACGAGAAGTTCTACTGAACGGTACCATCTAGCAAAACATTTAAATTATTCATTATTTATTTTGCATTCAAAATTTTTCATTTAAAAGTTTTTTAACATTTTTACCTGGTCGCAACATAATCTGTGTAATTCTCTCCTGGGCTCAATATTCTTGCGAATCCGAAGTCGCACAATTTTACTACTCCATCCTTTGTGAGCAGTATATTTTCAGGTTTGACGTCGCGGTGAATACAGTTATTTGCATGGCAGTAAGAGAGTGCCTGAAGGGTTTGCCACACAATTCGCTTGGTAAGTTGATCAGGCAGCCCCTTTGGGTACTTTTCTAATTCGTTGAGAACGGTATGGTCACAATATTCGAAAACAAGGTGAAGTCTTTTCTTTCTTCGAAACACCTCAATTAGGTTTATCAAATTTGGATGCTTCAGGTTTTTCAGCATTCGAATCTCACGCATGGCAATTTTTCTTATTAAAGGGTCATCTTCGGACTCCACGAACTTTTTAATGGCCACTACCTGGCCGGTTTCGCGATTCCGACATTTGAAGACAACACCATAGGAGCCTTCCCCTATTTTACTTAGTCTCTCGTACCGCTCCATCGTCTTCGAAGATGATCGGCTGTAAAAAAGAGAATAAACACAAAATTGTATTAATCTGGCTTATGCCTACGCGGATTCTAACCGTTTGCCCTCGTCACTCTTAATATTACTATGAACAGAACAAGGTAATTATTCAAAGACAAAAAATGACCGAGGATTTGATGAAAGTTGAATCCACGAGTATGTAACGTTCGCTGGATCACTACTCATCATCATTCTCATTATTGACACAAAACGAAACGAGCCAAACAAACTAATGAAGACACAAACGATTTGCGGAAACTGAATTAAATAAACGATGAGTTTCAATATCTTTCCTGGTCGTGACAACATACTATTTTGGATGTTCATTAAATGTCTGGGTGTTTTCTATCCATCTATCCATATGAAGAATTCACAACGGCCCGATTTTATATCCAGAAATACAAGCATATTTTGATATTGCATAAAAAATCAATAGCTCACACGTATTAATAATTCGCACAGTGTATGTATATAATAATTTTACTGTGCCATCCTGGAGCCAAGTGACAATGATATAGTCCAAGCAAAGCATCAATGTGGAAGGAAGCCCATGTCGGATTATTAAAAGGAATGACTTGAACAAAGATTAATATCAACTAAATTTGTTGTATGAATTTACTGTTGTATGCGTTTGTCTTTGTCCCACCCTCCCCCAGAATGTGGTCAAGTGTGGTCTGCACCGTTAATGTGCATATTTTACAGAGTTTAGCATGTATACCTACCCACTAATAATTATAATGGGCCGACTTAATAACTGTAATAGCTAACATGGAGGATTCAATAACAAAATGGTAAAAAGTCAAGCTTTTGTTCTCCTGTGTCTGTTTTTGTGAGCAAACGTCAGAATTACTTAGTGAATAATTAACGGGTTTTTATCGTCACAGAACAGTTTGACTTGACATTGATTGGGAATGTGAACTTCAACTCCCATTCGTTCATCAATTTACTCTTTCCTTCTTTCTGTATAATGTTGCGCTTCTTAGCTGATATATCGTTCGAAGTTCAGAGGGCGGAGAAAAGCAGTTGGGTATACTATTGTTAGCCACTGGTGCTGCATAAACATAGTGCTAAAAACAGAACAAAAATTGACGAAAATATTTTTTACCTGTATATATACATACATTCACACGAGTTATGACATTTTCCGGCAATTTGCAAACTCAATTTTAGACATTGCGTTTGTTTTTTGTACCTGTCACTGCTTATGGCATACACAAGACATTACACAGGTGAAAGTCATCCCTACTTTTGCTTCTATCTAGGTAATGGTGTTTTTCACATCGCACACGGCGATAATCGCCATGTGTAAAATATACAAACAAAAAATGGTGTGCTTCAAAATCATAGCCGGATACTGGATAATGAATAGAAATAGTGCTTATTATGCTTTATACGCAATGAGTATCTAGCTATGAAAAGAAGGGCTTCTCGTGTCATGTAAGCATCATATTTGGAAAACTTTTACGAGCACTGCTGGATTCTTATACGACTGTGTCGCATGTTAACTTAACTTTTACTCAAAAACCTACAAGCACTGCTACACCAGTTTTTTTTAGTTCTAAAGCGAAGCTGTGGGGGCCAACTTACATAATGGGAAACATGTGGGTTGTTAAATATAATATACCCAAGAATAATACGATTCTTCCATTTCATTGTGGTGCATTGCGTGGATTTCTATAATGATGAGTGACTCAACAATAACAATACCTTTTTTCCTCCAGACAATTTTCCTGTATTTGTTTTACCATGCTGCATTTAAAAATTTCTGAATTTGCAGAATTATGAGAATATTTTTATAAAATGTCTGCTTCGGCGAATTGACAATGGGGAAAAAGACATGAGGACTTAATGAAAGTTTGTTAATAGAACCGGAAGCGTTCCTTTAATTTAATGTAATACACTTATCGATCAACTTGTAAATAGCTTCTTAAAATAAATATCTGAAGGTTATAGAGAAGATAGGATCAAAAACTAGAGTTGGGTGGTATTTGATAAGCTGCTACCCATGTACACATTCAAGTATAATAAATCCTAGTGCTTAAGAAAAGTATAATAACTTTGGCCAAAATTAAATCTGAAATTGGAATTCTTTAATCATTATTTTTGAAGGAGAATTAAACTAATTTTCCCTTTCTGTGTAAAAGGTAGCGCTCTGTTTTGAATTTCGCAGCTGGTAAGTTTTTAAACTTTTTAGTATAAGAAGGAAAGACTATTTTAAACAAACATTCGTTAGCCAAATCACATGAACATTTCGTGATCTGAAATAAATTAAAAACATGAAAGTAACCCCATGTTCAATTCCGAATTGTTTGTCAGCATATTAAGCGACACCTAATATAAAGAATAATGACAAAAATAATACAGTAAAATATTATAACTGTATGCTAAATAAATATAGTACTCAGAGATAACAATTTTTGAGTATGTATGTATTTAATAACTACATATAAGTACTCTAACTTCCGAGTGGAGTCGAAAATAAATAACATTATTCTTTTGTGGATGTATTATACTGGAGGATGAATGAGCGAGTGCAGGAAATCAATATTTTAGTTATCTAGTCAACCCGCTTTGGCTTATCATGTATCTATCGTGTTTGGCAACACCTTGTCGTGTTTTAATGGTTGTGCATAATACTAATGAAACTACTACCTATTCGTGCTTTGCATGTTCTAACTGTAATAGTAGCCCAATTCTTACGAAAAAAGCAATTTCGCGTATTGTTAGTAAACGAATTTGTAGATCGTATTTGGCTAACAAATTATACGAGCCTTCCTCGGGTCATGTAATTAGGCAAGTGGGGCTTCCGTTGTTTGATCATACCCCACCTTACACAAATTATTACACTTTTATTTTCGCCCATTTTTGTATTTCTATTTAATTGAAGCACACGTTCAACTAACCCTGCTATATAAATATCGTAAGAAAGAGAAATCTTGAGGACAATCAGAAAATGAGTGAAAGTGCATAATATTTGTGCTATGAACATGAACAAACATCTTATGTAAACTAATTAATAATTAAACAACAAATAAAAATTTAATGTTTCCAAAAAAAAATGTTATTTTCCCAGCATACCTCATCAAGATTCTCAATTAGTTGAAAGGGGTAGATTCCTGGATAAGATGGATTTGATGTTGGATTACAGTGGCTGTATTTGTAATGAAGGTCTGTCTGTCTATCATGACATGGGCCACCGTAATTCTATTAATTTGTAGCTCGTCCTGAGTAGCTTTGAATTGAGTGATGGCGAAAATTGATGCACATTTGTCAGGAAATCCTTCTTTCATTATTTATTCAACAAGAATCCTTTATTCACTCCAGTCAACCCCCAACTCAATAATACTGTCAGTCATTAAAACTGATATTTTTCTTTCAGTGACAAATGGTAGCTAAAAAGTAAATTATTCCGTCTGTGGAATTCTACCACAGTTCGGATAATGATAATGCAAATTTATACACGAAAACACTACGATAGTTCAGAATTCAGATTCAGAAATAAAATTTTATATTGTAGAACAAAAATAATGAGAAAAGGCGGATGTGTTACAACTGTTAGAAGGAACACATCCTTCCAAAGCAGGTTTGCGATTCCCACAAAATAAATTTATTGATGAAGGAAACGTCGATGAGATTGACACGATAGCGTGTTGGGTGGCTTTTCTCTTTAAAATGAGCCACATAACCTTAGGAGAAGCTACTTTCTACAAGGGATAGTATTAGCAAGCTGATTCATAAATATTCATAGAATATCTAGTAATGATGTGATGACGCACTTGGCTTTCTCCACTTTCATGTAAATTGCCAGTGATGGAGCGACACAATGAAAATTAATTTCTTCAGGTGACACCATCACTTAGTTTTCTCTTTGATTTGACTTTTGCTCTTTGAGAAGAATAAAAAGAGAAACGGATGTACACATGAGTGTACGGATGTATAGTATGTCTTCTGCACAGTATCGGGTGTCCACAATTCAATATTAGTCACTACTTTACATATTACAAGTATTAAATAACGTGGTGATATTAATTTTAACTAGTCACTCAATTCCCTGACGCTGTCTCCCAATATTGACTCTACTCCCTTTGCTCAATGTCACTGTGTACATACGGACAACACCGCCTATTAGTTTACTCTCATTAATAATGGAGAAAGTCACATTACACTTGTGACAGTTACTAAAATAATGGTGACACTAGAAAAGATAAAAATGGTTAGTGGGTATATTGCGTAGTATAGATATGGATGGAGCTGTGATATTTGACTTATTAGAAGATAGTCGGTAAAATGGAAAGGAAGGGAAGGAACGGGAATTCGATTAAGGACGAGTTGGTGGTTTAACGATGATGGCGACAACAGCGAACTCGGAGAAGGTATGTACACAGGACAGCCGACTTATGACTAACTGACTAACTGACAAAAAGATGAAATGAAGGGTGCGAGAAAGGAAGGAAGGTTATTTCTACTCTTCGTCGCTTGTCGATAATTTTCTCCTGTGTGCGCAGTGCATGTCTTCAGCCTACGCCAAATGTATGTTTGTACTATTATCAATTTTCGTAAGAACGAACGACATTCTTTTACTTTGAGGCATACGATACGTCACACCGCCACACATTCATCCTATGCTTTGCTTTTGGTCACCATTGTCCTATGAACTAATGAAATGGACAATTTAGTTCGTCAGTGAAACTACACGAAATAGTTTTCGCTAGCATAACACTACTAAACTAAATGCTTTTATTAGTGGAGTGAACTTCGCAGAATTGTGTGCGTACTGCCTTTGAATTTGACATTTTTTCTGAAAGCAGCTTTTATTCTTATTCCAAAGACTAATAACGAATGTACGTAAAATATTTTACAATGTGTATTGTATTTTGATCCGAGAAAAATTTACCATTATACAACAAAAGAAATATATATGCATATATACGTATAGTGCATGTAATGTATGTATGAGGCTCCGTTAAAAAAGAAATGATGAAATTGGATTTGTGGGTCGTCCTTTTCATAATATTTATTTACTAGTAATATTATTCGACTATTTTTTATCTTATAACTGAACAAAGCAAGCAAGCTGGCAATTCAACGCTACGTAGGTTTAACTCTGATAGTAATAATTATCATTATGTAGGAATGTGTCTACCTTTCAGCAAACGCAAAACCACTTTTATACTATCATATCCGTTTGTGGCGTTTATGTTGGATCGATATATAATCCATGGCTTCCACAGTGAACAATAGAACAATTGTACCTAAATGTAAATCATATAAAGTACAAAGCGTCGCCGTCGACCATTTCCAGATAATAGTCCGTCTAATAGTCAGCATACAATATAGCCTGTCCATAAAAGTCCGTAGTAAAGTAAGTATAGAGGGTAGGCACCTTAAAGGGTATGGAAATAGACGTTTTGTCAGAAATTCTGACGTATTATGTGAAAATGACCGAATGTTGTTTTTCCTCTCGATCCATTCGGTTTTCACCTCCCATTACTTTTACAGCCATGTTTGACTAAATTTTAGATGATGTGCTGTCATCGACTTTCATGCACACATGTTAATTTGGCGTTGTTGAGCATTAACATTAATCAAATCTGGAGTTTGGAAGGCAGTTATAGGTATGCCTTTGTTTTGAATTAATTTTTTATTATTATTAGTAGTAAAACAGTGGTGAAATGTGCAGTAATCGATGGGAATAGCGAAAAAATTAAAACCTGGCCCAACTTAAACACCAGCAAGCCAATTATTTAGTGTAAGAGGATGAAAAATTAAATTATGTAGAGATTTTATTATTTATAATATTAATTTTGCAGTAGTGGACATTTATAGAAATAGCACATACTCGATTATAATGACGAATCATTATTTAATTTTTGAGTTAAAAATAAGTTCATATATACGTAGGTACATAAAGCAAACACAATTTATTTACGTAACTGTCAAATTATTTTGAAACGTAAAAGCAGTGTAGCAAAATTAGCGTTGAATGTCCATCAAAATAATTGAGGTTTGCAAAAAATAGCTTAGCTGGTATTTATTTAAAATAATTTATCAATTTTCCTTTCGTTGTATAATTAATTTTTTAAAGTTTTGAATGAGTCATAGGGTACAAAATCAAACCCTCTCTAGATTATAGAGTATTGATTAACCCCTTTATTCTTAATTTAAATATGTTTATATGAAAACTTTGCACACTTTTATTGGGACTAAAAAATTGTTTGAGCCAACACGAAGCAAAGCGCTAATAAGGGATTTATATTACGGGGTCAATATACAAGGTAAAATTGTCTATGGACAGGTTACCCCCGATTGATGGGAAAAGCGTTTGTCGCCCCATATTAGTTTTGCGACATCATTCAGATAAACTTCCATTGATTTAAGACGGCTTGTCGGACCTAGTCTTATTATGAATTTTTCTGGTAAATGACATGAGTCATTCCCAATTCATGAATATCTGATACACTCAACTATTTTTTATTATTTAGTACAGTTCAAACAGAAAATGCAAAAATAACTTTCTTTTTGTATTGTTAATTAGGGGAATGATTGCTTCATAATTCTCACGTTTCGTGTTATACCAGAAGTTCAAAGCAACAGCTCCTCCAAAATAAGCAAAAAGTCGTACTATAGAACTATAAACACAGTTTTGTATTTTGGTTTAGCATTCATATGTGCTACTCGTTTATCTGCAATGTATGTAAATAANGCATTCATATGTGCTACTCGTTTATCTGCAATGTATGTAAATAATGGTGAAAGATGAACGAACTAATTAGTCTCAAAAGGTGTGGTGTATTGACTTGCCCTAGCCATGTATAGCCTCACAATCAATCATCAGTGGTTTTGGATAATTATAATAATTGAATAATCTAATAAACTGATAAGTCAGGCTTGAAGAAAAATTTACATTACTCTAGAGATTAACTCGCATTTGGGATTCCTACTCAATATAATATGTTATCAAATACCCGCATTATTTTTATTATATACTTTGAAGAAATAGTTTAAATGCCCTTAAAGTCATAGTCATAACTCGGGAACGGAACAACAAACGGTAGTCGAAGTGGAGAAAGCTAAGACACACTCAAACACAAGTTGGGCCATAATTGTTTGTCCAAATTAAAACCAGGGTCAGTGAGAGCTATTTTCACTGATTTCACCCTGGTTTTAATTTTTTGTTGTGTAATTTTCAATCAAGAAAACATACTTGTTGTGCTTTGTTGTTGGAAGACAGCCTCGATTGACTTAAGTTACAGAACACATTAATAAATTCATAACTCATAACTCATTCAGTTATTTACACAAACAAACAGAAAAATTCGGTCTTGATAAGTTGATTTTATCTGTTAACGTATTCATTTATTTACCAGACTATGGCTGCTTGCAAATATTAAAGTTTCTTGTTGCTAAAGTAGGCTAATCCCACTAGAGACGCTGTTACCCAATTATGCCAAACCCATGCCAAATGCTTCTACATTTGTAACTCATTTCTGGGAATTTGTGGAATAGTAAACAGTCAACATAGCCAATTTCAATCTACCTTTGTTCTCTCTTCATCTCTGCAATGTTTATGTTGAATGATGTTAAAACTGTTGTAATTTAATTAAATTTACTAACACACATTAAAAACTAAAATGATTTGGAGACTTACCTATTCCCAGAGCGATCCAGGAATAAACCGATGAGGAAGCCAACAGGGGGAATTTTTGGTATTCGAGGCGGTCCTAGAAGATCAATTGTGGATGGCGCTGATGAATAATTTCTTGAATATTTCCTGACTAATTGAATTCAATATCGCGGCACAAATACAAGTTTAGATGATAGATCAAAAGTATCATCTAACAATAAAAATTTCACAGGGTTTTTAGACATAGATAATTTCTTAAAATATTTTGATTAACTCCTGCAATTTGTAGTCCTTGAGAATAAAATTTCCAGACTAACAGCGTTAAAGTCCCTGCTTTTGTTAACAAGCAAGCACAGCTTCTTGTGAAGTACTCCACTTTTTAAAAACTTACTCCTCCTAATGAAGAATAATAAGTACATCTTAAGAATTCTATACTGTAACTAAGATGAGGTATTCAAATGGAAGAAAGGAAGCGTTAGGTTAAATTATCTGCCCGCTCTTAATTACTTAAACCCCCTTTCACTTTTGCTTAATGTTCCTTTTCTTTCTTCGCTTCACTTTTACTAATGAACGACTAATCATGACAGTAGACACAGTGCAATAATGTTACGCCAAGAACAATGGAAATTGAATGAATGGGAGTCAATTGACTTGAAAGGCTAGGACCGCCTCCGTCTGAAAGCAAAACACTGCTCTGACTCCTTTTCTTGTCGGTGTTACAATGAGAAATGTGCGAAGCTGGTTAATTGCAAAAAAGAGAAAGTCAAGAGTTGAGAACATGTCATGACGAGGGAGTTTTTCATGCAAAGTTTTCTCTGTTCTCCACTCGTAGGTGCATAATATTGGCATGTAACTGTGTTACATACAAGGAGCAATAATAAATTCGTTTCATTCAAAGAAAACAGCCAACTGTCTTCGTTCCATGTTGGTTGACTTTCTCCCTTCAGTATTTGCCAGCAAGATTGATTTCTAGATATGAGATTTATTTAAAAACAAACATTAAGCACATTTGCATATTGTTTGTTGCAGACTACTAGTGAAAATGCCCGGTTAATTACGTTGTGTACCGAGGCACATGTGTAAGTGTAACAAAAGGCAGTGTTCGCAACATAGCTGTTGTTTAAGTCTATATAAGAAGGGTGTATGTCTCAAAAAAGCAATAATTTCATTGAGGGAAGCAAGGAGAGTGGTTAAGCCCATA
The DNA here is from genome assembly GCA_021029165.1 of Cyphoderus albinus. Classification (NCBI taxonomy): domain Eukaryota; kingdom Metazoa; phylum Arthropoda; class Collembola; order Entomobryomorpha; family Paronellidae; genus Cyphoderus; species Cyphoderus albinus. The sequence goes on from VYYJ01000526.1 coordinate 19,188, forward strand.
AGCTACTTCATTACATGTTAGAAAAGCCTAATGATGTGGTGTTATATACACTTCCTTAAAATTTTAATGCACCACAGAAAGCTATATCATTCCACCCTTTACATTACACAACAACATATACGTTAGTATTTGCAAGAGAGAAAATAGCGTCGTGCGTTCAATAAAACTGAACAAAGTATTTTGAAAGCTTAGCTACTCAAAGAAAAGTATAGCAAAGCAAGGTATGTATAGCACTGTAAACACAGAAGTAAAACCCTAGAATTACCTGCACTCTCCAGAAGAAAATAGTAAATTAGTTTCATCCTCTTCATGTTCTACCTACATTTATGGCAGGATAGCCAAATAAAGACTTACGACACCACCTGAACTGGCGAAAATGTTTAGAAAGTTTTATAGTAATGGTGAAAGTGACGGAATATGGAATTCATACTCTGGTGCCAAGCCATTGAACTGTATAAATGTTTTTTTCCTGATGCTCTCCTTTTCTTTCTCTTATTTGGTGAAGGAAGTACTTTCTTTTCATTCTTATTTTTTCCAATTTTTTTTGTTTCCTTATTTCTTATACTGCTTGCTTAAGTTTCCTGGTTTTTAGTGTTTTTATAAATATTCGTGTGTGACGTGACATAATAACTATAATAATAACCAAAGACAAAAACTGTCAGACATATGCATGTTGCTTTCACATTTCAGTCATTTGTAGGATGATGGACGTTCTGATGCCGTTTTAATCGAAGTTTTATGACAGATTATACAATGAGAATAATGAATGAGAATTAAGATTATACCCGATTTATTTAGCTCATGATTCGTGATTCGAGAATACAACCCATAACAAATGAATTTGGTAATTTCATCGTTGTGATATGCGTACCTATGAAACATTAGGGGGTAGAGATTCTTGTAAGTGGTTCGAATGGGCAAATGGGTTATATGCAAATAATGTACAAACACTTTTATTGGAGGAAATGGAATTGTTTATTATTAAAATAGAGGACGTTTTAAAAGATAAGCAACTAAACTTGACCCTGTAATCGTGAATTGAGTCCATGTGCCATGAAGCACTTCTCTGTTGCTGTGATGAAGGATACTTCAGTATTTCAGGATTTTGTTCAGGAATAAAATCTTTGTTCTTGACACGTTTCAAGTACGAATTTAATTGACCAGGCACGACGTTTACCAGTTCCACAGTTTCATTCAATAAATGCTTTTTCCGCATAAAGGGGGTCTTACATTAAAAATATAATGTTTTGTTGACTACCCGAAAACAAATTTGATCTTTTAATTCTAAAATCTCTTTATGTCTGGATGATAAAATCGGTCAAATTTAATTAATGTGCAATTTCTAAAAATATAGCAAGAAAAAATAATATAATTGCTTGGATGACCTTCTTCAGGTTTGAATCCAGTCCTCTCACATGCAATCGACTCATTAAGAGTTTCAAAAGCCACATATAGTATACATACAACGTTTTAATCTTAAAAACCTGTTTCAAAGTCAAGTCAAATCTTAGAAGGCATTTTTGGGTTCATTATAAAATCTCATCACGTCTACAAACTTACATTTCTGAAATTCCTTTTGTAAGTAGAAAGGAAAATAAACATAGCTTGAAAGGAAATGGAAAACATTTTGTATTTGTTAGAGCGGAAGAAAATTGCTAAATCCGAAGGAGTGAGACTGACTTTCAAAACATGACATTGACACATGCTTATTGATCAGGTTTAATCACAACCTCCAACTCGTGTAACGTTTTTTCACGCCATGTCGTTACATCGATGCAAGGCAGTGGTTTCCCTTCCACTCCATCCCATCGATGCTGTTGTGTTTTCTAATCGCACTAGAGATTTTTCTTTCTCAATAATGTAATAAACTCCGAAATAGTGAAACAGTTCGTTCACCTCTCCTCCCATTACATTACTATAATAAATATGTTATGGTTATGCTTCTCTCTATCCTGACATTTTTTATACTCAACTCTATAAAGTAGATCGGGGCTACATTTTCTTCAAGTGAAGTAATATTTAGCTTTTTGAGTACTCTGGGTGTAACCCAAAGTAGTCAAATTAAATGAGCAATAAAATGCAGGTGTTTATTTTTTATTAGAGAACAACCACCTTGCCAAGACAAGCCATATAATGCGCCAGGCCACCACAATGACTATTTGCAAACACAGAAATCAACATAAAGCACACAAAGGGTAGGTATTTAATCGTCAACAGGAGAGTCAAGTAAAACCTCATACGTGTAGTGAAACTTCCAAGATCAGTTTCACCATCAATTCAGTACAAATCTCCAAAAGTATGAAATGGGGGTAATGTGACACTGACACTTGACTTGCATTAACTTTTGGATATTTTCTTTTCATCTTTTGTCTTCCTATTTAATTCATTTTTCACCATATAAAAGGAGTTTTATCTTCAATGAAAAATTGAAGTGCGAAATATTCCAAAGCGTGTTCCAACCAGTTATGAAGATGATATGTATAATAATATGAAAATGGTTACTTGCCAGATCTTAAACTGTACTTTTTGATAAAACTGACATAATTATAAGACTTATTAATTTGAAAGTAGCAAAAATAAGTTGAAGTCATTCTTTCAATTCATCATTTGACTAAAACATGTGCAGCTTTGTACCTACATTCATTACGTAACATTATTTTTGTTATATATAAAGGACGAAAATGGGCCGGTGTTTTGCTCCTTGTTTGTAATGTGTGTCATTGATAAATGACGCACGTAAATTTTTTATGTGTGTTTGTGTAAAACCCAGAAGAAAGTCATTTGCTTGAGTGTAGAAAAATATAATCGATCGTTCTCTAGAAAGAATTTGTTGGACAAAATGCAGGTGAAAATGGTTGCCGAATAGCAAATCAGTAAAGCGAGTTTTACGTAATAGTAGAATACAAAAATCCAAGGCGAAAGTGATTCGGACGACGAACGCAAATTCATACATTTTTTCTTGTAACAATAAAATGCATTCCGTTTCAGTCTTTACTTATGAGACTAGGCGACTTTACTCTCATGAGAAAAACAAAATAAATGCCGAATCGGCATTGCCGATATGTGTGGGTGTATAATGAACGTTTGCATTTACTTTTCCTTGCAACTTGTAATTGCTTTGTTTTGGTTTTTTTCTCAGTCGTTTCACTTTTTTGTTTGGAATCGCCTTTAAAAATTTACGCACAATTACAGTTATACTCAGTTCACTGAGCAAATAAATATTTCTTTAGCAATTACAATATTATGCAAAGGCAGCCGACAGCTATGAACTTTTATTAAGCAGAACATTTTATTTTTGTGAGAAACACATTCAAATTCAAACGTTCTTGACTAAAACAAACATTTTAAGATATTTTGCGCGTTATTTACATGGCACAGCACATAGACACAGAGGTATGGGGCTTTTATTTTTGCTTGATACATTAATACACAGATACATTTTTCTGATTAGTGGATACATACGTTTTATAAAATGTGGTTCATCTCACCTCTTTGAGACAGCGACAGATTTCTCATTTTTGGTACAGCGTATACACCAATTCGTAAGGTCTTTGTGAAAGCAACTAGACTGTGTCTAGATTTAATGAGCTTTAAACGTGATTCCAATGGATTGTGGTTTGGAATCAGGAAATCGATAGTTTAGTTTATGTACAGACTTATGCATCTTAATGCTAATACTAATCCGCAAACAAGATAGTTCTTTGGCAGTTTTTCTACTACGGCGGTCTAATGTATAAAGAGAATGACTAAGACTGAACACATGACAAACAACGGGTAAATTCTCAATTTTTAGGTTTGAACTTTTTACATAACTTTTTACAGTTTTATATTAGATACCCTAAGCAAGTGGAATATTGTTGACAAATTCAACGATTAATGTCAATTAATATACATACAATGTATATTTAATATTAATTCAGTAAGCGACTCGTTTTCCCATTTGACAGAAATTAAATCTAAATAAAATATGCTAAAAATATTTCTTGAAGCAAGTATCAACTTCGCAAATAAGTCGAAAATAAATTATAGTATTCTTTTATTTGTGCTCCGATCCAACCTAAAGACGTGTTACAATTAATTAATCAATTAATCAGAGTAAGCGTTTCACTTAATTTTATTTGACATTCCTCCATCTAGAAGCCCAATCAATAAAATTATGCAAATGCGACTTAATTAAAAGGAGAGCTATTGAAAAGAATAAACTGGATTTATGTGACGTGACACTTTCATTTCAGGCACGCTTGTTATGCACATTATTCTGATTCAGGAAAACCGTTTCAAACTTTCCCTGTCGGATAAAATTTCTTTGCTTGTTTAAACAATGTTTATTGCAAAAGGAGAACCTTGGACATGTGTTTCACCAAATTTTAGGTGAAGCTTATATAAGCCAGGGTTGTATGGCTTATACTGAACATGAATCGTTCCATCGAGATTTTCCTTGAAACCGACCTCGGCTCTTCCTGGACCTTCCATGAAAGCATTTAAGCCACCCGCAACTCCAGCGTTTCTTGCATCCAAGAGAAACTGGTTCGTTACAAAAGTTCTTCCTTGGGTTATGGCCGGTCCTGCCACGATTACACCCATCACTGCTGAAGTGTGTCCAGTCGTATCACCAACCACACTCAGAGCAAATGGAGAACCTGGTATGTCCCTGCCAAAGAATTTGATATAAATTCTGTAGTTGCCTGGAAAGTGTGGAATAAAGCTGACTTCCACAATACCACCTGGCAAATGTGCAAATTGGAACTGCGGCTGAGATGGTCCTGTATTTACACACGCACGGTAACTATTAGAATTTGTGTAAATGATAAGGCAAATGGCATAATGCGATGAAAGTGTTTACTGAAAAAAGAGATAAAAAACTAATGGAGAAAAAGTGGCTTGCCTTCAATAGCAAACGTTATTCCTTGCAAATCTTGACCACCTGGATTTAACTGAAATTTGGATTGAGCTCCTGCCTGCCCAAAAGCCAGGCCATCGCCCCAAGCTTGAATGTATGAAGCAGACATTCTTCTTAATGAATTTTGTTTATGGCTGCACTGTAAAATTTATTGATATTTTATTTTTTGATTTACTATTCACTTAAAACTTTTTTATTTAACAATGTTACAACAAACAGTACAGACAAAGAGGCAGTCGTTTTCGTTTTCACCCCAATTCCACACAGGAAGAAAAATGTGAAGATTGGCCGAAAGAAAAAAAGTTATTACACAAGTATGAAATGAAAGAAAGAGGCACTTGAGATGTGATGTGATGCGAAGTGATACAAAAGAAAAAATAGACCTGGCTCGAGAACAAGATGCATGCAGGAGCCACACCAGTTGCCAGCTTGGATCTTCACTTTTCGAACTTAACTAGTGCAAGCAATGGGAATGTTGTGATAGAAAAGCAGACTACTGGATTGACTGTTTAGTTTCCTTAGAGTAACAACGAACCGAATAGTGAATACACACAGCTATTAAGGAGCTATTCAGTTATAGTATTTAGAAAATATGAGCGTAACGTAATGTGATGATGACGATGACGATGACTGTCGTTTGGTGTAGGCGGATTAAATGAAGAGATGAGTAATCCTCCAAAGTTTGAAAAACATATTTTCTAGTTTAGCTTATCTTTAGTATGGTATGCATTTTACTACGTCTGTCCTGGTGCGGTCGGTCGTTCCGAAATATGTGACGTCGGTGGTGGTGGTGGCCTACACACGGGTAGCATATAACAACTCGAACATATTTCGGGACTGTAAAAGACACACAAGAGCAATTGGAAAAAAAAAATTTCAAAAGACAAAAGTCTTATTTATGGGTGGATGTTGTGTATGTGGTATCTTTGTGTTTGTGTTACATAACACCAGTTCCTCATTTTATTTGCCGTTATATTATAGTATTTAGCAGATATTTGGCTAGCATTCCGAAAAAAATGTTCTTGAAAATTCTAAGCACAATTTTTTGAAAGTGAAAATGAACAGAGATTATATGAGCAAACGAATTATTGTGTTTCTTTTAAGTAATGAAGTTTCATGAAATGAAGATTTAAAAATAAAACTTGTGAATATGACGGTACGGTAGCAATGACATACTCAAATCCGAGATTTGTGATCTGCTCTGAATTTTCAGTCACTTCAGCTGAATCAAAGCTCATCACAAGAAATTGCAACGTTTGAGGTTCAGACTGATTTTGATTACCCGTGAGAATTTTAAATCGATCCTAGGGCAAAGATCAAATTGGCATTTTCCGAAAAGAAATAGGAAGATTTATGTAAAGCTAAGCAAACATTGAACAGTGAGTTTTTGCAACAGAGTATTGGCAATTGCCAAATCATGAAATCATGCATGTTTCGTTTTTGTAACGCACTTTTGTCATGTAACAGTATGGTTCATGTCCGCGTTTCTTCTTCAATATTTCCAACCAATAAAGCTGCATGTAATATTGCTAGAAAGAGAGAAAATTATAAGACTGATAACCTTCACTTCATATAAATTATTGGATACAGCAGCACTTTCAAAATTTGGAAAGCAAAACGTACATAGAAAGGAGACGTGTTGCATGTTGTGTCGTATCACAATCATAATAAAGTCCTGTTATTCGGCCGTCCGTCTTATCCTCAGCCAAGTTTTCTCACACGGAAACATTTTTAGGTGGCCAAGCAGTTTTTCTACTCTTTCAAATTATTGCCCAAAATCATTCAGTCCCACTTATAATATTTAAGTCATTATAGTTGTATGCTTTAAAATTACAAATAGTCTTTGAGAACCCAGTTCACACTTGCACATTCTGACATTCTAAAGTAAAAACCAAGTTAAATCGCGCCAGCAATGTCCACTAGGTCATCCATCATTGAGAAGTATTTTTAAAAGTTTAGAAGCCTTGAGCAGTATATCCTTAAGCCTTAACAAGACTTTAGTGTATGCATTCATGTTAAGTTATTATACATTATTATTATTATCTAATGTACATATACTTACTAAAAGTGTTAACCTTTAAGTATAGCCGTTGCTTACGCTCACATGTCATGTTAACGTTCACATTTAAGAATTGCGATGTATAAAATACTTTCGAAAAGGACGCTGTGTCTTAACACTTAAAAATAAAGTTACTTGCAAAATTACAGACTGGAATGCAAAAATCATATAGCGTATAGCATGCAGTAAATGTAATATTGTAAAATACCCTTCAAGCGTTCTTGAACCAGAAAATGACACCAATCCACAACCACAACTTTTCCGTCTACCATGCAAAACATATTCCGTTATAGATACATAAATATGTCGGTAAAACCTATTTAGATAAGCGTTTAGAAATATGTTTACGGGATGGAGCTAAAGGAATTTCAAAATTATGCTTTCCAACTTCAAATGTCGGCCAGTTGGCTAGACTGGAAAGTGACGAAAAGTTAAAAGCACTTCAGTGTGTTATAATTATGAAACATCCAACCAAGATGAATTTTAAAATGAAAGCTGTAAACATGAAGCATTCTTTTCTAATACGCCATGCAGTTTAACAGTTAAGCTTAAAACTTAACTTTTAGCTTAGCTTTTAACCTGCCTGGAAAATCAGCGTAAAAGTCGATATTTATGCAGAAAGATGATACATTTTTACGCACATGCCAGCAAAGCCGGTTCACTCACATAATTGAAAAGATAAAATGATAAGCTGGCAAAGTTGAATTTTTATATTACCAAACCACGTTTTCATAGTCATCACAGTCATCAGCTAAGGTTTAAGGAATAATGGTAAATTATGTGATGTGATTTACTAATATATAGCAAGATTAGCTAAGGTTTAAGGAATAATGGTAAATTATATGATGTGATTTACTAATATATAGCAAGATTTTTCACATCTCGCATCATCATGCAATGAATCTGCAACTCTTCCATTATGCTGTAACGCTGTAAGCCACATGTTTCTTGCAGCTCAGAACAGAAGTCAGAATTCAGCCTTGCCCAATGCAATGCCCAGCCGCTGGATTTAGCGTATGGAATACGGCTGACATGGAGTCAAATGCGGTGCGACAAGTTAGTAAACACAAAAACAACCGGAAGTCTGAAAGTAATTGAAAATTATCTAATGTGGTTGTGAGTGTATTTACAAATAAGTGGCGAGCAATGTAATTAAGACGAAATATTATTACTTTGATAAAACTTTTAAAATTTAAAAATTTAAGTAATATACCGTGATAACTCAACTATTAAAAACCAATAACCGGCAATTGTAATTTTTTATCCTCCGTGGATGGGGTTGGAGGTGATTTTGAGTTAATTTAATTATCCAATTTAGTGATTAGTGATCTCCAGTAAAATGAAGTATGTTCTAAGTATTTTGCTCAATTTAATACTCCACCACACGGTGTGGTGCGACACCGGAGAGATTCTGGGGTGCGGTGGGTTTGTTCGTAGCTCGTACAAATTGGATCTTGATAAGATAGAAATAAAACTGTAAGTTAATTTCATACCATTAATGAAAATCACACTTTAATACGTTAATAAATTGAATCAATCGGATTATCGGAGGGCTATTCATGTAAATTTTTTGCTTTTTATTTTGTACAGCTTCACTAAGCAAGGAAGTTTAAAATTGAAGACTGAATGCGCTCCAAATTCTGGATACTACTTCATTCCTCTGGAAAATGTTGGCGAATATGTTCTCAAGGTATAATACTTCAAATAATTTGAAGTATTTAATTGAAATTATCATTAAAAGAAAGTGAAAAGTCTTATTTGTTATGTTCACTTTTAGGTAAGTTCGCTGGAAAGTGGATGGACTTTTGAACCCAACGAATACGCTATCAAATTTGACCGGAAGACGGACCCATGTTCTCAAGGAATGGACATGAACTTTGACTTCAAAGGTTTTGCCATTCGTGGAAAAGTGGTATCCTCTGGGTTTACGGAGGGTCCATCAGAGGTAAAGCTACGATTAACTGGACCGGCCGGTTTATCGCTTGAGACAAAAACGGTTGAGGGAGGTACCTTTGAATTTGATAGCATCCCTCCAGGAAATTACCAACTCAAGGCTTCTCATCCAACTCTGACCTTCGAGAACAGCGAATATACTTTCCAAATTACTAACAAGAACATAATTGTAGATAAGCAGGTGAGAAAACATTTAAAAGTTAAAAGTCATTCGATTACGAGCAATAAAATTTAAATTGTTAATGTGTCGTATCTGTAAAACATTTTTTTAGATATCTGTGAAAGGCTATGAAGTCCTGGGTAAAGTGACAAGTGATCAGAAACCAGTTGAAGGAGTCACCCTTGTTCTAACTAGCAAAGAAAAGGGTGTCAGGATACCAAAACAATGTCAGACAGCAAACAAGGAAAACCTACCGAGTGATTTCAAAGGAACCGTCGTCTGTTCTCAAAAGTCTGACAAAACCGGCACTTTTACCTTCTCTGGAGTGTCCCCAGGAACATACTCTGTGATACCAATTTACAAGGGTCAAAATACTGTCTACAGTGTAACTCCGACCCACCTGAATTTTGTTCTGGGTCATTCTTCATTGAAACTAGAACCCAATTTCGAGGTTGAAGGGTTCACAGTGAATGGTCGAGTAAAGGGATTGTCGGGTGCATCCATCTTTGTCAATGGCGAACTCAAAGCAACTTCTGGTCACGACGGGGCATTTACAATTGCTAGAATGAAGCCGGGTAGCTACGAGTTTGAAGTGACAGCCGGTAAGCAAAGGACTGAAAAATAATAATAAAAGCAGCCTAAATTAATTTGGCGCTGAAAATAGAATCAATGCAATTTTATTATTTGTTTTGTAGAAAAATTTCAGTTTGATAAAGTCACTGTCACAATTTCTGCTACCTCCCCTCAATTGCCGGAGTTTGTTCCAGCGAGATTCCTTACCTGTGGGAAAATCAACATTTTTTCTGCCACTTCGGAACCACAATTGACATTTGCTGTTCAAAAAGCGACAGAAGCACATTCGAATCAGATAATTCGGCAAAAGATCCTAGATCTGAATCATTTCTGTATTTTTCTTCCGGAAGGCGTCTATGCGGCATGGATTGAAAGCACACCTGAGAAATATTTTATCCCAGAAAAATTGCAATTACAGGTGCCCTCTGGAAGTGCTTTTTCCTTCAAGGAATTTACAGGGAGCATTAAAGGCTCTGTATCTTGCAAATTGTCAAACTGCGATGGAGTTAAGGTTCAAGTGTCGAGTCAACGTAATGGACATTTAATCCAAGAAATTACCCTGTCTAAAGGTCAATCAGATTTCAAGTTTGACAACTTGGCTTCTGGCGTATTTGCCTTGAAAATTGTAGGCGAAAGGTTTTGTTGGAAAGAAGAAGCAATGGAAAACATTCATTTGAAAAACGCCAATGTTGAAAACTTAGTCTTCGTGCAGACTGGAATTCCTTTGGAAATCGAAAGCACTCATGACACAACCGTTGAAGTGGTTGGCAAAAATAAAGCGACGCTACAACAGTTAGAGTTGAAACGTAGAGAGACCCGTAAAATCTGCCTAAGTGACCCAGACTCGCCTCCTGATTCGTATACTGTTAAGCCGGCCGCATCCGGATGTCACGAGTTTGAGAAGAGCGTATATCCATTTGTTATTGGAAAGAAAATTCAGATGGTGGCAAAGCGACATAAGTTTTCCTGGAAAATTATTACATCTGGGAAAATCACGGATTTGAAATTGACCAAAAACGGGCAATCGTTCACATTAGAAGACGTTCAGAAGCTCAGCAGTGGAATTAAGGTTGTTGAAGCAAAGGAAGGAAATGGAATCAGCTACGATGTATCTTTCTTCGAAGTTCCAAACCAAATGGTCGACTGGCAAGTATTTTCCTATGGATTTATCTTTGAGCCCAATGAGTTTACAATTGACACAACGAACGACTGCAAACTTGGAGTGGTTCGAGTGATCGCAAAGAAGTCACATGTCATTCAAGGAAAGTTGACCCCACCAATCGAGGCCGACATCCGAATTGACTTAGTTGGAGATCCTGACTCCACAACCTACGTCTCCTCAAACGCAGCTGGTGAATATATTGCTGGACCATTTGTACATTCTTCGGGATTCAAAGTTATTCCTGAACTACCCGGATATACTTTCAAACCACTGGCTGATGATCCGTTTTCTTTTACTGTACATCAATTGGCCAAAATTCAAGTAAAGGTGTTAACAACGGTCGGTGGAACTCCCACTCCGCTACCTTCTGTCCTTTTATCTATCAGCGGACCCAACGCCTACCGCCAAAATAAGGTCACTGATGCAAACGGAGAAATTTCCTTTGGGGACTTGCAAGCTGGTCAGTATTACCTAAAGGCTCTTCTCAAAGAATTTCGGTTTGAACCCAGCGCTGTGAATATCGATCTGAAAGAACAGGAAACAAAAAGCATTACTCTTAAGGCAAATCGAGAATCATTCAGCTTGTACGGACAATTGACCACTCTCAGCGGAGAGCTTTTACCAAACATTTTAGTGTCGGCGAAAGGAATTGGAAATTGTTCTGAGTATGGAGAAGAAGGGACTTCAGATGACCACGGGAACTTTAGAATATGGGCTCTGAAATACTTATGTAAATCAAATAGTCTGTTTTTACTAGAATTTTTATGTATTCAATTTCAAAATTATTATTTTGCGACAAACTCTAATGCAGTAATAAAATATACTCTTTCAGTGTACATACGAGATCAGTTTGGTCAAGCGTGATGACTTCACACAGGTGGTAGAAAGGACGGTCCCAGAAAAACTAGAAATCAAAGTGGGTCACATTTAGAATGTAATGAAGAAGAAGTTTCATGATAGTTAATCTTCAAAATTGAATCTTGTTTCTATTACAGATTGGCGCAGAAGACGTGTTTAACGTTTCATTCGTCGTAATAACGCCCGTCAAACGAATGGATGTTTCCATTCGCTGCTACACCAACAATGACAAGAGCTTGGACTATCTAAAAGCAGTCGTTTACTCAGCAAAGGACCCTGAAAAGCCGTTGCATACAGTGGCTTTTAATGGCATTTCTTACATCATCCTGCCACCTCTCGCCAAAGATGAGACAGAATACATTATCGGATTTGAGGCGAATATCAACAAATTTCAGTATCAGTATCGAGTGCCGCCTCCAATCAACTTTACAACTGAGTCGGCTTACGCACATTTCAAAATTCAGTTCAATATTGAGCCGACACCGGTCGACCAAGAAATTGGAAAGAACTCTTACATCGGCTTCGTTGTAGTTATGCTAGTTGTGTTAATAATAGCTAATTATGAACGATTAGGCATGTATTTGAAAGATATGTACGAAAATTACTCTTCAAACACGGGAGGAGGTGTTGCTCTATCGAAGAAGACCAAAGCTAAAACCAAGTAAATTATAATTCGTTTTTATCGCGACCCCTTTATTATTATGTAGATGGTAGCGAATGAAATTTTTAGTCAAAATGTTATAAATTAATTTTTACCTCGTAATTTATGGATCAAAATAAATAAATGTTTATACAACAAATCACTTCATTTAGTATTGATCATTTTACCGTGTTATTATTTGGTCAGTTCAAAAAGACGTTTTTCTTACATTAGGAAGTCATTGTCATTTTAACTTAAAATACAGTTTAAAATCAAATGGTGATTGCAAGAATGGTTATTGTGGCTATGTAAATTAAAACTTAAGTCTTGGGTTCTTATTGACACCGCGAGCGTAGTTTAGTAGACTAGGAGAATCCTCACAAACGAAACTTTTGATGTGGTGACAACCCACGTCGTGCCATTTAATACCGTCGTTGTAATAATTGTTCAGAACAGCCATGCAAGATTCCTCGTAACCGCCCTTCTTCTTTTCGCGATTGTCTGGCTGGGGAATATTTAACCTTTCAAACAAACAGAAAATATTTTTGCATTATTTGGAATACAGTGGAGGTTGACATTTATGACTACTAAGCCATGAGATGAAGAGGAATAAGCAAATCAGGCCGAATTACGCAAATAGGTTATATGTATGTAGTACTGGGATTCTGATAGTGAAAAATTAGCATACCCTCCTGTGTAGCTCCAGTCGTTGAGACTGCTCCTTTCATTTGTGGGTCGCATTTTTGCCCCAGAACCGCTCCAAAACCAACCGTTGATTTCGAGAGGTTGAAGGTCATTTCGGTCACATCCCTTGAAGTCACACAGTCTACCAGAGGTCCAGCAATACTTTGTGTTACCTGTGAATGCAACAAATGAGCAGAAATATGTCACTATTTGCCATGATGGCAAAGAAAGAATTAACGTTATTATCAAACTTACTTTGTTTCATTAACCGCTTCACCATCTGAATCTCTTCGGATGTCTCCATACTGATTAAGTCCATGCACCGGTCACGGCACCAGTTGCGGGCGTCCAGCCAATTAAGAAATAAATCCCGTGTGTCTTTCTCCAACCAAGAGACGTAGTAGCCTGATCCACTTTTACCACTACCTTGTTGAATATGAATTTTGCGAGACGCACACAGTGAGGGGTTGGGGAGACTCAAATTTTTAGGTTCATTGAGTACGGGCAGAAAATTTGCGAGAAGCGTCAATGTCACAAATAAAGTAATGGATTCTCTGCTTAATGCCATCTTTAAATATAAAAACACTTTATTTTTTCCCAACCAAAAAGACACAACTATACGAGAAAGAAAACGTTTTTTTTTGTAATACAGTAGGCTCAATCTTATTTTAACAGTTAATAATTAATCATATCCACAAGGGTTCAAGAGGTATTTTAAAATTGGTTTGATTATCGTTAAGTATTGGAATACGGATAGAACGGATCAGCAGAGAGAATTTTTTTGTCTTAATCTCAAAATTCGGACCGCACGGTTTTAACATGAATTTGGTAAAATTTTCAATGTCAATGTTTTAATAAGAATTTTTAATTATCTCAGAGAAATTTTTTGGTCAGGATAGTGTTAACTATGCAGGTATTTTTTGAAAACTTTTAAAATACTTTGAGCGTAGGTTTTTAAGAGTTTAAGGTAATTTGAGCGGTAAGAGGGTAATGTCTGCCTATCTTCCTCAAAGGATCAAGAGGAAATGGCTTCTAGGTTCAGAGAGGGCGAGGAGAGGAATGGAAAGATTGGTAAAAAATGGTCCTACTTTCCAATTTTACATTACATTGACATATTTTAATTTGTTACCAATGTCGTATTTTTTTTGGACACAGTCTTTTGCTGTGATACAAAGTAGAAACGTCCTACCTCAGAGAATAGGAAAAAGCTAACACTACGTACACGATGAAATTGCGGAACATTAATTAGCATATAGATAAGTTAGAATCTCGAGTTTGAGTTCTCAGGAAGATAGGTTTGAATTTCAATCGTTACTTTGCGTATGACACAGTTTGACGGAAAAATCCTTAGGTTTGTTCAATACATTCATAATTTATAATCAATACTTAAGGTTTAAGGTTAATGGACAACAATTTTGAGTACCTTACAAACGTATACCAATGTACGTTGTAAAGAAGAATTATATGTACATTGTTTTTACCAGAGTATAAAATTGAATCTCTTTGAATATGAGGTTAAGAGTTTTCAGATTTTCAGATTTTGAAGTTTGTTTTTCGTGAAAAACATTAAAGCCTTAAAATTCGTAACATTAATTACATGGAAGAAGTTGTCTCTAAATTAATACATTTGTTCACAACAACAGGTAGAAGAACAGGAGAGATGTGGATATTGATTCACTTAACTAGATTTAATGAAATTAAAATTTTAATTAAACAACAATTTACCTTACCTTTTCTAGCTTACTATAAACTATAAGTTACATATTATACGAGATATAATGAAAGAGATATTTTTCCTGTATTAATTTGGAAAGTATTAATACTTTGTTAATTGTTTAAGTTTTTTATAATTTCCAACTTCAGCATTTCATTTTCGATACCCCTGGAATGCCGAGAACTCCATCCATGAAGATTTGCTTATCACTGCTGTCGGTTAGAGCGAGAAAGAAAAGTTTCTCTGCAGAGACCGGATGCCAGCTACCATAGGTGCAGGATGGATTTGTTTCATTTTTTAGGCCATAGTAGTGGCATCTGGGTGACTCGTGCACTGAAGGAATGTACTCGAACACGTTGACACGCTCACATTTTTGCATCGCAAGAATGATTCCTAAACAAAGAAAACAATTCATTTGTTAGTAATGAAAGTGAAACAACTTAAATGCAAATATGCAAGTATATGCCAAATGCTCCAAGGTTTGGAGTCCAAACATGCAAATTCACTAACCAATGAATCCCGAGGTCGGTGGAGTCCCATGAATTCTTGTAAACGAATACTCCTGGAGAAGTTTCCACAGGTCCCATATCACACTGCAGTCAAGAATGTAAAAACGATTGCGATCGCGTATGTTTTTAGTCGCAGTCAAATTGAAGTATTTGTCGAACAATGGAAAGTCTGGGCGTTTGTACCACTGAAAGGAATAATAAGAATGCATTCATGATTCATCTATTAAGTCACCTATTGTGTGACACAATTTGTGTCCATAATATGCATTTATGTGTAGTAAGCTAGTTACTTGATCTATGGTAGATCCGTAATTACATGGATCCCAAATGAGATATTTTCGGGTAGCCTCCCAAAGACTATCTAAATTAACAACTTGCGGAGTAGCAGTGGATGAGATGGAGGCTGAGTGAGACTGAGAATGAGCATTCGAAAAGTTTGTACTTTGATGATGCTTAACGTTTGATGTTGCTGACGATGTCTTCTTATTCTTGGTGCCGAGTAAATGTGAAAAGTAAGAAGCTGACGGGAATCCAAATGAGGGCTTCGTTGCCACTTGTGAATTAATAATGCGCATTGATGTCAGTGCTCCAACGTCATCTTCGAAACCCTCCGTGGGTGCATTATTGAAGCGGAGTATGAAGTCATGAGAATCTGCCAAGAAAAAACACGAAGCAATGGAATGCAACAATTTTTACGACCGTTTTATTTGCTACTTTCTGTTCTGCTTTCGCTTCGTTCCTTCTGTTTATTTGTACACACACGCGGACAGAGAAACGAAAAGGCTCGTTAATGCAAATTGTGAGCTACATGGAGTACCTAATGAAAAGTAAACATGGGCATGAGTTGGCAAGGACTAAAAATGTAAGGAAATTCCTCGTTTTGAGATGGCTAGGTTTTGGAAACCGTAAAAGAAATAAAATTGAATAATTTAAAAGATATGTGTTTTTGCATCTCTTCACATCTTGCTGACATGACAAGGACCCAATTTGACTTGGCTAAAACCAACTTGGCTTCGCTTCATTCGAACATAAAATGGAAAAGAAAGGAATTCGCTTTATTACCGATGTCAATGCCATGCCTGCTGCTGTCCAAAGCTGCTGAATTAGGAATGACAGCACAGGATCGATAAAGAGGGCTGCTGTTTCTGGAATTCTTTGAGTCAGATGACGACGGAACATCTCCGCTATAGCCGGATTCGTACCTGCTCCGCTCCTCCACCTCTGAGCTAAATAACGGCTCCGTTGGAAAATGCCTTCCTTCAAAAATGAAGCTCGAACTTTCGTCCAATATTTTCATTTGGAGTCGTTTGATTTTGCAGAACACCGCGGCACGATTCATCTTTGCTTTCGATTTTAATTTGGTATAGTTAACACCGTAATGATTTATATGACCTAATAAGAAAATTATCATTTTTTCAGAAAAATTGTATAATCTTTTATGTGATTTTAATTGATTTAAAACATGATACCTTTGACTTTTGACCCGTCTAAAATATGCCGTCGAAGCTTGGAAATGACCCTCATTTTGAGTATTTCAATCTTTTTCTGCAAGTCACTTCCGATAAGGGCGTCTTCATTCACACTGAGAAAGCCCATACCGTCGTCACTGTCCACTTCCAAATCGGCGAGTTGACCGGAGACACTTCTGGAGTTGCCAATGCCAAGAACGGAGTTTCGTCTTGACCCCTTGGCATTAGCACTGAAAAACGTTGCGGGATCATCTCGATCTCGGACGGTGGTCCAGGCAAGGTACGTGAAAATGATTGCACCGGAAAAGAAGAAGAGAATTATGAAAAGGGGTAGAATTTTCATGGTTTTCTCTAGCCACATTATTTCACAACACAAACATGATTTGTGTAACATTTGTAGCCACTACGACGAGCAGCAGTAGTCTTTTTACAACCGAATCCGGAAGTCACCACGAGAGGGAAACTCGTCACACTTTCATTTTTCACTTCGCTTTCTCTCTTCCTTTGCCTTTTCCCGTATACACTAGGCATTATGATTTTTTCCGATATTATTTCTAACTATATAACTAAATAAATTTAAAACTGACTACTTTTTAAAAACTATCTCTTAGCTCTCTAGTAAAACAATACGTGGCTCCTGTACCTTTACAAAAAATGATAATGCAGATATAAAAGAAAATTTTTGGTGCATATTTTTTGTGCCTACTATCAGAGAGCTAGTGAAGTGATCTACTTGCTCCATCAGCGGAAACTGGAGTCTTTATTGGTAAAAGTGGTGGAAGGTATGGGACTACATGGGAGGGAATCACCATTATTATTACGTGCTACCACATATAGAAACATCTTGATGGAGAGATTGCAAAAGACCCGGGATTCGGTATCAACCCGACTCGACTTGCTCAGTAGAACAGAACAAAAACTTTTCTCGTTTTCTCTTTCTTTCCCTTTCGCTTTTCTTCCACAATGGAAATCATATATGGCCACATATTTCTCTTCGTGCGACCACGACCACGACCACCCAACCTGCGCATCATAACAAAACATTCAGTATCATCATCATCGTCGTCATCTCTTGTTTGTTTTCTACCTAAGTATGCATAAAAGATGCTTTCTCCCACTTTTCACTCCGTAAAAAGGTAACTTCCATATCCAATTTTCTGGCACACGACCACGAAATGATGAACATTAGAGGTGAGATGTTGCAGACAACAGTTTCTGCTTGTTTGGAATTGGAACTACAATTTACTTCCGGCCTACACTCACGGTTCTACTGTGTTCTGCATCACCGTATGTGTATGATGCAGCAGTTCTACCATGCAATATCGATGCATCACGAGAACTGGTGCATTTTAATGCCTATTTTAATTGGATAACCTTTTGTTTCCATCCATCTGCATCTGGATTTCATGGAATGTAAACTAGAATTTTTTCTTTGAGCGAAAGCTGTCTCAGTCAATTACGATCTTCACTTATAAATAAAAATAAACAATCATAAAAAGGAAACTGCATTACTTTTATTATTGTCCAGTGGCTGCTGCGCTGCGGTTTAGAAGCACATTAACATAGAGAAACCAGTTTTTTTCTTTCATTTGACCTGCTAAATAACAAGATTGAAAGTGAGAATTGCGAAAATGAAAAATTTTGCATCGTACAACAAAGAATTAAGCGAGTCCAACTGACCGAGCAAACTTAAGAATAGCCGACATTCTACACATCTGTGTCTTTCTATTATTAACTGAATTGTTTATTTGAAGATCGCGTTTCGCGAATTGAACCACCCTCGCTTCCCTCACTGTTTTGCCGACTAGACTTGAAAATATGTAACATTTGCATAATTATTGGAAATAATGAAGTTAGGCGATGAGAATGTGAAAAGTCATTTAATTATACATATAACATAACAATCCAAATCCAGTATAAATCAAGCTCTAGCCTTTAATAAAAGACTAGACTACTTGATTACTTTTATTGCCCTTGCATTGTTAACTTTACACTTATTTAATCATCACACTTTTCGTTTTTATTTGCATTAGTACTTAAATAACCACATATAACTACATTATATATTGATAAACTCTGAAAATCGGAAATTCACTCACTTACTTCACTCACTCTACATTTCATATTTTGCAGATGTCAGTGACATCTGTCACGCCAAAAGGACGAGGGCCCGGAGGGTGCTGTGCTGGAGAGTCTCCACAAACAGTGATGTGCTGTAAATAGGCAATTAAAGCGTTCTGTACCTACAGTAGTACTTAAGTACTATGTTTGTGGGTGCGGATTTATTTGATGAACAAATGAATTAAATGGTATAATTTTAATAGTTGTAAAAATGTGTGCATAAGCTAAAGCATGACTGACTGAGAATGACAAACTCATCTCGGCTCGATAAAAAATATTTTGTATGTAGTGGTGTACTAGTAAGTGAGTGAAGCAAAGCAAAGATTACTTCTCTGGTTAACTTTAGCTTTGCAAGAATGTTCATGGTTACATTACGTTGTGAAAAGTAAACAAAATGGAAACGGGGAATTTATTATTACTTCGCCGTGGGTGGTGTAACATGCGAAACAGAGTTGTAGTAGGGGATAGGGACTTAATGAGAAGTAGGAATAGGAAATCTGCCTTCAAGTACACATGAGTAATCTTTAAAAGTGTGATTTGAAACCGGGACAGAGAAAAGGTCTTGGTTTTTAATTCTGGAACGCACATGCAGACCTATGACCAATCAATATGGTAAAAATACTGAGAACGCCCTCAATCAAATTACATAAATATATCAAATCCCAGTCCAGGCCATTTATTTGGGGCAATGTGCAACTATTCAGAAACTCCGATCGCCTTTCTCAAAATTTTGGAAGCCAAAGTCTGATAAGCCTCAAGGTTACCGACGAATTTACAAAGGAGACGTTCCCGTCTTAAATGATGCAGGCGGGCCACCAAAAGCAGTTCCTTCGGACGAATTTTGGACGACTGGAGCCTTTAGTGAAACAGCCTCAGACAAAGAATCTGGAACTTTGGTCGATTCCGCTACAGGTTTACCACGGCCCGTAAATGTACGCAGGGCTTCAATGATCTCCCCAGAGGGGAGCAAAACAAAAATCAAAAGCGATGAAATGCTCCCACAAAAATTTCCAAATAATGAAGTGATCACATCTAGGGTATTCTATCACATCAACTTACTATAAAAACCACTTACAAAACCAGCTTCGTGATCAAAGAGTTTTCCATGCTTTTACACACAGTACACAATTTTCACTTTCATTCCGAAAAACCTTTTCGAGCAATTCCGGCGGATTGTCAACTTTTACTTCTTGTGCATAGCAATTATTCAGGTTGCATTTTTATCAGCATAATTTTTGGATAACCAAGATAATTAAAGAAAAAATAACAAATAAATCGTGTTTACCTATTGAAAATCACAGTCATCGATTGACAGTCCAATTAGTCCAGCTACTGCAGTTTCTCCGCTTGCCTTTGTCATTATGGTGACTGCGATAAAACAGGGTTACGAAGACTGGCTTCGGCACAAGAACGACGAGCAGGTGAACGGTCGATTGATCACTATAATCAAGGATGGGAATGTGAAGGTTAGCAATTTCACAAGAAACGTTTACTGAATAAAGCTTGAAAGTTTTTATAATTATTTTGTAGAAAATAAAGGCGAAAGATATCCAAGTGGGTGATGTGATTCAATTGGAAGCTGATGAGCAAGTCCCCACTGACCTCCTGCTTTTGGGCTCTAGTGACGAATTTTTGAGATGCCAAATTAATACTGCCAATTTGGATGGCGAAACTAATCTAAAGGTAGTTTGTCCGATTACTTCTTGTAAAACAAAATAAATTGATTTTATACTCAATTTGTCAATTTTGTTCACAGTTGAAATACTGTCCTTCCGGTTTGCCACACTTCAAGAAACCTGAGCATTTCCAACATTTGCATATCATTGTGGAATGCGAGCAACCATGTCCGGATTTATACGAGTTCAATGGCTCCTTGTTAATCCCGGCAAATAAGCTCCACGAGATGAATTCAGTGTCGACTGAGCACGCTTTTACCACAGAGAGTGCAACATCAACGGAGAATGATGTGAGTAATTAAGTCGTATAGATTATTTAATCAAATTTCGCTAAATGAAATGAGTTAACAATTTTCCTTTGTTTTAAAATGAATTATCAAAGGACAAGAAGGCAAAAGGGAACCTGCCCACAGAGCTGAAAAGCGGTCTAGTTCGTCAAGGCCTGACTGACTTCCTCTCGATTCCACTGTCGATGGATAACATGGTTCTTCGAGGTACAAGACTGAAAAACACGGACTTCATTTTTGGCTATGTCATCTACACCGGAAAAGACACGAAGACTGGCGAGAAATTCGGAGAAGAGTGAGGCGAAATTTTCTACCGTGGAAAAGTAAACCAACCAATTCTCAATTTTTGACTGCATAAATAACCCCAAAAGTTAAAAAATTACTGAGATTTTTTTGTTTTTTCTTTAATAGAGCAGTCAATTACTACCTAGTATTTTTCATTGCGGTACTCATAATCTTGGTGGTGTTCTCCTCAATGATGCACTTTTTTGTCGATTGGGGTATGAGTGAAGAAGGTGCGACTTGTCACACATTTTCCCAGCTATTTAATTTATTTTGAAATTTTAACTGAAAAGGATAAGTATCTAATCTAAACAATGTGTGCATTTTAATTGACATCCGACAGAAAAGAAAAATTCTGAGAAGGCTGCATTCTATATTGTTACTTCTTTTATCATCTTATACAATTACATAATACCCATCTCCTTGTATGTGACAATTGGTTAGTAATTGATTATTTTAGACATATTTTAGTTTCTGAATGCTATTTCATAATTAGATAAGTCCTTATTTATAAATTGAATGACAGAAATACAAAAATTTATGGGAAGCAAATTTTTCGTGTGGGACGAAGATATGATTGACGAGGAAGGGAAAGAGCCTCTTTGCAACACTTCCGATCTGAACGAGGAACTGGGTCAGATTGAATACGTTTTCTCGGACAAGACTGGTACTTTGACGCAGAACATTATGAAATTTCGGCATTGCTCGGTGGGAGGTGTGCGTTATGAATATAAGGATGATCACAAACTTTACAAAGTCCAGTCTCACGACGATGATTACCATACTCATCAACATCACCACCACCATCATCATCACCCGCCGAAACCTGTGGATGTTGTAGAAGATAAGACGATATTCGAATTCTTCCAAACTTTGGCATTGTGTCATTCCGTCCAAGTTGTCCCTAGACGTAGACCAAGCTTTGATATCAGAGAGGAAAAAGGTAAAGGCCTGCTCGGTTTCAGTCTACTCAGGAAAAGAAAAACGATACCGCGAAGTCTCACCAAGCGCAGTCCTGAACCATTGACAAATACTGAGGAGTCTCCTCCGCTTAGTCGATTTCCAACAGAGTACCAGGCGTCCAGTCCAGACGAGAAGGCGCTATTAGAAGCGTGTCAAACGCTGGGCTTGCACTATCGTGGTGAAAAGGAAGACGTGATGACCCTTGATGTAAACGGAAGACCAGAGACCTACAAACGGTTGATGCACCTGGAATTTGACGCGGATAGGAAATGCATGTCCGTTATTGTTAAGAACAGTGCAGATGAGATTTGGTTGTTGACCAAGGGTGCGGAATCCAGTATTATTCCAAAGTGCGCAAGCGGTCCAACCCAAGAATCTCTGCAGCATGTGCTGGATTACGCATTGGTAAATTAAACAAAAAAGTAAACAGGGTTAATTGTGACTTTTATGGCCATGTAAATATTTGTTTTATATTTATTTAGATGGGTCTGAGAACGTTGGCTGTGTCTGTAAGAAAGTTAACGGTGAGACAGTACGAAGCGTTTGATATTGAGCTCAGGGCTGCTCGGCGTTTGCTCAAGAACCGACAGCAAAAGGTGCGGGAGGTTTTCAGCAAAATGGAGTCTCACATGACCCTGATTGGAGCGACAGGGGTTGAAGACCAACTTCAAGATTTTGTTCCGGAAACACTGCAATCGTTTGCGGCTGCAGGGATTCGCGTGTGGATGCTGACGGGAGACAAGCTGGAAACTGGGGTGAATGTGGCAGTTTCTTGCGGACTAATCACGGCTTCCACTAAACAATACATAGTTAGTCGGTCGACAAATTCGGTGGAGATTGAACACCGTCTTCAAGCGCTTAAGTGAGCGAAGTGGATGTTGAAAGAATTAAGAAACTCAAATGATTCATTTATCAATTTACAAGGATTTAATTATTCTGAACATGTTTGTTTTTCAGAGTGGAATTGAACGACGACGATGACAACACGTGCTTCGTCATTGATGGAGACAGTTTGGCCATTGCATTCAAAGAATGTCCAGAGCTCCTTCGGGATGTGTCAATGGCAGCGTTTCGAGTTGTGTGTTGTCGAATGGCGCCGCTTCAAAAGGCGCAGGTGGTGCAAATGGTGAAAAATTCTCCACAAAATCCCATCACTTGCGCGGTTGGCGATGGAGCGAATGACTGTGCCATGATTTTGGCTGCCCACGTTGGAATCGGTAACTTTTCAGAATTCGACATCCACAACCTAGTTTAAACAAGTGTACTTGGTTCTTGAAAGGTTAAAATTAAATTAATTGATAAATAATACAGGGATTCTGGGGAAGGAAGGTCGTCAAGCCGCAAGATGTGCAGATTTTGCTCTCGCAAAATTTGGTTACTTACGCAAGGCGATTTTGGTACACGGCCATTGGTACTACGTTCGTTTGGCAAACCTAGCCAATTATTTTTTCTACAAAAACCTAGTGTTCGTATTACCCCAATTTTACTTTGGATTTCATTCCATGTTTTCTGCGATAGTAAGTTCTAAGGTCCTATGATAATTGTAGTCGTCGACAAATTAAATTCACAAAATATTAACAACAGTTTATGGTTTTATAGGCACTCTTCAATTCCATCTATTTAATGCTTTACAATATCCTCTTCTCTGCGTGTCCCGTTTTCTATTACGGACTAACGGAGCAGCCCTACTCCAAGGAAACTTTACTGAGAGACCCAAGCCTCTACCGCGAGAACAACAGAAATAATTTAATGTCGATTACGAGATTCCTGCCCTGGTTATTTTCCGCAGTATGGCACTCGTTGACTTCCTACTTCCTCCCGTATTTCGCATGGGACAATTTTGATATCATGAATGACATCACCTACTTTGGAACTGTCGTGTTCTGCGGCGTTCTTCTTGCTACGAATATTAAGGCAAGATTTGATTAAAGAACAATTACCTAGATAGTTAATTTGGGATTATCTGAAGATAAGATTAGTAATTTCTTGGGCTTAGATGGCCGTTGAGACGAATTTTATCAATTGGTGGACTGTCGGCTCACACATTTATTCCTATGCTACGTTTTTACTTTGCTGTGGATTGTACTCTGAGGTCGATTTGTAAGTTCAACAATTAGTTTTTATGTAAAATTACTTATCAATGTCAACAGGTTTGTTAATTATCAAAATGTTTCCAAAAAAATGAACAGACGTCCAATTGGTATTCCCCTTCCTGACGATTTTCAACACGTTTTATTCACCGTCTTCAGCTCAATTTGTTTTTGGTTACTGATGCTGCTCGTTGGGATTATTACAGCGGTGCCCGATTTGCTACTTACTGCTATTCGTCATTCATGGGAAAATATTGTCATACATTTACGAGATCAGGTATGTCACATTACTTGCGGTAATTGACCCGCTATTTTTTTGCCGAACCTCTTTTTGTAAAATACATACCACAAATCTCACTTATATCCTATTTAACCTTTAACTGACTTAAAACTTCCAGGACATTGATATGAGTCAGATCGAAGGTAACAAAGCGAGGCAGTATTTTAAGGCTCCCTTTAATTTCTTTTGTTTTCATTTTATCCTATTTGAAGCACATTTACCGATGTTATTATTTGGTTGTTTCGTATGGTATATGTATTATATTTATAGGAACGGAAGTTTCGAAAGAAAAGTCCACCATTTCCACTAGACCTACTAATCTGTTCGGTCAACCCTCTGGGTCCTTGGTCACTTCCAGCTCCACTTTATCTTCTCTTTAAGTTAATATGCTTACGTAATTGTACAAAGATTAATATGATTGTAGAAGCTCTCATTCCGACAAATGCAAAGAATAGAATAGAAGCCAATAAAAACACGATGCAATAACGATTTGATGACATTGTATTTAAAGCCATTATTTAACTTTTGACTTTCTCCATTGTTCTCAAGAGTCATAAAGGTACGAAACAATTATGATTAGGACAGGCCCAAAAAAAACTTCATAAAAACTTACAGTTTTTATTTAAAAAAAAAATTCATTCACCAGTCATTCAAAGTGTTAGTTCTTTAAGCTGCCAAACTTTCGAGAATTAAGATTTCTACAGTTTACTTTAAGATGGAGGAACTAGTTTCAATATCACTCCCATCCGATCTGTTCACTCTAGCTGTCCATGTAACATTTTTTACCCATGTACATTGTTGGTTATTCTTCTCATTGACAACAACTCAGTTTGTGTCAATTTTGAGCCGCCCAGGTCCCGCTGTTGGAGGAATCCTCGAATACGACATCAAACTCACCAATGAAAGACAAGAGTTGGCCGAAAGTAATTTTGATGTTTGGAGTGTTGACACAGATGTGGCCACAAAATGGGAAGAAATTCCTCACTCGACCTCTGCAAATTTAAAAGAAGCCCACGAGAAAGAAGAGTGCCGTGTTTCGATCCACATGGATATTTCTCGGTACAAACTTTCCAGAGTGCTTTGTCTGTACCAGGACACAGCCTGGGGTGCAGATTTGGTTAGAGATAGTATAAAAATAGCTGAAGCAACTTATTAGTTTACTAGTTTAGTTGTTTGTTTTATTTGTGAATTAAAAATGGCTATTTCCAGGAAGGGACATCTCCCATGGTGGAGGCGGGAGGAAAATCGATGACCATAAATGAGCTTGCCTCACATATTCATCCTCTCACAGGTTTTATCGTCGATGAACGCAACTCTCACGTTAAAGGTTACCTCATTGATGAGTGGGTAAATTATTAATTGATCTGCTATGTACATGTACATAATCGCATTTTATGTATTACATAAAACAACATTTAAATTTTAAATGCATTGTAGGAAATTTTATGGGTCGCTGCGAATTTTTGATGCTCGGACAGAGTACCACATTCATTTTTTCATTGAGCCACTGAACAGTCTTAAATACTATTTGAATAATAATAAAACGAGGTATTACACAAAAGCATATTTAAACATACATTAATTAACAATCATATCGAGTTACAATATTTTTTTCAGTAAAGCCCAAAAACAATTCTCTTTCATTCCGTTGCCCACGGACAATGCATTGATGTTTGAGTACATCGGTTTTGAGCCAATATACGGGACCACGGAAGAAGAAGTTGATTTTGACGCTGAGCTAGGTAAAAGTTGCATAAAATTATGTACGTAACCTTTCATTCGACTATCCATTATATTTGCCGTTAACTGTTTTCAATAATTAGAACTAATTCAAGTCTCAAAGTCCAAAAGAAATGTAAACTCGAAAACGAGTTCAGCATCAAACAATACAAAGAGAGCACATGGAACGGGAGATTCTAGGAAGGAATCGAAACCGACAAAAAAGTAATTTAATATTAAGAAAGGGATTATAAAAATACATTTGGTTTTAGTTAAAATAAGGCGGAGATGAACTCTTTATTGTAAAATGTTAAAGGAAAGGGACAGTTAATGGAACTTCACTAAAGACAGCGAACGACAACGGGGAAGAAGACTTTCACCTGCTTTCTCCGGAAATAGAGTTGTTGGAAAAAAGTAAATTGGATTTGGCCGGAAACATTAGCATTGACAGAAGTTCTTCGAAAGGCGACATTCTTGACAGCACAAGGTGATGTTAGCATTTAGTAGGTTTTATTAATATGATTTACTATATTTAGTTGAACGTTATAATAGGTACATCTTATTAGAATACGTTTGTTTTGGGACAATGAGAAATTCATTGATGATTTTTAAACTTGCAAATTCAGTGAAACAAGTGCTTTGTGCAAAACTTGTGTGTGGATTGAAACGAAATTCGCAGAAATGTTTGGGTTTGAAGAAGGAGCTTTATACGGGGCAGCCGAAATCATAGAGACACTTTCGATGATGGACTGGATTTTCCGGTCGATGGATTTCAACAGTGATGGGATTTCAGATAACGTTGGCTTCATCCTTAAGAATGTCGTAGTGTCGGACGAAATCGACATTAAACTCAGTGAAGAATCAATGAAGAAAAAGCAACAGGAACATGCAGCCCCAAAAAAGAATAAGCGAGAGAATTTTAAATCGGATAAGGGAGAGGAAGGATATGCGGAAAATCAACTAAATAAAGAATTTGAGTATTTTTTACCTTTTGAGTTTGACGATAATGTTTATGCTGCTGATAATTACATAACTGAGAATGATGAAAGACAGGCTAAAGGTGAAAGTAATCTTAAAGTTAGAAAAGTGAGACAAGGAGAGAGGAAGAAGGACAGTCAAGAAAAACAAAAGGCACCACCAGACACCATTGAGAGAGTAAATCCGCAGCAAGCTTACTCAGCGATTTTATCTCAAATGCATGAAAATCCGAAATTTGAGGGCTGCTGCGCCATGGTGGCCTTTGTGTATGCGGATTTCTCACCATCCATTTCCGTTTCTACACTCAGAGGATTATGCAGCCACAATAATCTGGTGCTGGTCAGTGGTGTGTTTCATAACCACAAAATTACCCGATTTGACATTCTTCGAGCTTTGCTTCATGGATTTGCACATTTATTGGGAGCACCTCATGACAAGACGCTGAGGGCAAAATGCCAAGGTGGAAAACCGTCCAACTTTATCAATCCATTCATAACCCATCCTGTCCATCAAATAAATGTGGGCCTACGCACAAACTCTTTTCGAATGTCGCCATGTGCAAAGTCGGAAGTGATCTCGTTTTTAAACTCAAACAATCCCCATTGCCTGGAGAAAGGAAAGGGCCATTATTGTGGAAACGGGATGTTGGACGACGGGGAAGAGTGCGACTGTGGCTCACTTTGGCAGTGTCATGAGGTTGATTGCTGTGGAGAAAGGGACACAGTTTTTGGTTGTAAACTCAACCGGATTGGGAAACGATTCAATTGCGACAGACCTCAGATTTGGTGATCACTTAAATCAATGACGTATAAATACAAAACGTTTTAGTACAAAAATTACCGTAAGCACCGAAATTATTGTTGATATTGTTGACAAAACAGTCCAATTTATTTCAATCAAACCATGAGTAAATTAATTCATGTTAAAATTGTCTACTTAGAAAATAAAGGGTGAAAGGGGAACTCTCGCCTTATCACACTTTAAACATTATCCTTGTAACGTTGCTTCTGAAGATCCCTGCTCTTTTTAGCATCTATACTCTTCATAATTGCGTCCTGCTCCTGTGTGTAGCGTTTGTAGATTTTTCGAACTGATTCTAATCCCAGTTTTTCAGTGGGGTCACTCCTTGCCAGTTCCAACTGAACTTGGTCCATCTTGTCGCTTATACTTTTGGATCTATCCGATTTATAAGAATGACTTGACATTGACACAGACTTTTGTGCTTGAGTCAAATTCTTCAAATTCTCTTCTTGGTCAAGAGTATTACGTTTAACAATTTTTCGAACAGACGACATTCCAATTTTGTCAGTGGTGCTACTCTGTTCCAGCTCCTGTTCTACCTGGTCGACTGCCACCATAGAATTCGACTTTCTGGATTCCATAATCTGTCTCACAATTTCCTCCTGGTCTTCAGTATTGCGTTTGAAAATTTCCCGGATAGACGCCATTCCTACCTTTGACGTTGAATCACTGCTTCGAAGTACTTGCTGAAGCTGCTCAAACTGCTGCGCTGCTTTTTCAGAAGAAATTTTGGCCAATTCCTCCATGATTTTCTCTTGGTCATCTGTATGACGTTTATAAATTGCTCGGACTGACACAGCGCCCAATTTATCAGTGTCTGCATCGCTTCTCAGCTCTTGATCAATTTTCTCAACAAATTTTGCCCTTGACACTGACGTCATCTTTTTCGGCTGTAACGTCATTTCTCCACTTTTCATCTTTGCAAAGTAAATTTCTTTCAGCTCATTCATTCTTTTGTTAACTTTCGAAACTTCATTCCGGTAGTACTGAGTTTGTGACTCCATTGAATACAATCTGCAACATTGACAATAAAAAGTGACACACTGGCAACTGGCATTCACCATACAAAAAATCGTTTTTTACTAACTCCGATTTAACTTCCTTCAGTTTATTTCTTTTCGAAGCCAACAGAACCTCGTAATGCTTTCGTAATTCGGGAGTTTCCAGACTTGGAAGTCTACGAATGACGTGTTGCAGTTCAATGTACATCCGTTCTTTATCATGAATCCTCATCGATTGTCTACGGATGCTCTCGTTCTGGTCAACTAATCTTTTGGTGACTACATTAATCTTCTTGATTGTGTCGTATGCGTCTGGATCAATGGCCTGCAACGGAGGAGAGGAGTAACAAATTTATTTTTGTGGAATTTCATTCAACTGCAAAATATGAATGTGCGTCATACCTCAAGTGCCCTCCACCTGTGCACATTGATTGGCCGGCTGAGCTCATCTTCTAAAGCATTCACCATGCAGGTCTCCTTTGCGATGCCATTTTCCAAAACGGAAATTTCTTGTTGCAACTGGACAATGTTTTTCGCATTCCCTTTGAATTTATGCTGGAGGCGACTGTTTTAAAAGTTATTTTTGAAAAATCGCCTTTTAAGTTTGCGATTAGGTACGGTTTATTTTTAATTTGTTTACCGGAGATCCAAAATACTCTGACGAATTTCTCGTATTTCCTTCATTAAAATTCGAAAATGATAAGCACCAATGCGCACCATAGAATGAAGTGTGCGCCAACTGTTCCAAATCTCCCTTAAGTCTGCCTCACTTTCCTGCACTTTCCGGTTGTAGTTTTTCCGACGTGTTTCAGCTTGCATCGCGTAGTATCGCTGCTTCAACAGTTCGTTTTCGGCTTCTGCGACGCCAATGCCCAGGAGTGATCTCTCACTTTCCAACGCGCCCACCTCTCGTTGCACGTTTATCACCATTTTACGGATCCGATCTGCTTCCACCTGGAAAAATGTGCCTTCCTGGAGTAAGTTTTCTAAAGCTAATAAAAAATTAATCACGATTAAAGATTTTCTAACGTTTTTATTTTAAATTTTATTTTAAAATGATTGTTTGTTCACTTCATACATGCTTTTGATTTTTCATATTTTATCTGCTCATCGTAGTAGTTAAAAATGGACATGTTTAATTCAAAAGTTTTGTGGCGGACTTCTCTTTGGGCGAGCATTATCGCTGTCTAAGAAAGGTTCAGGGAAAAAATATGTAATTTAACTCAATAAAATTACTACCATATCCTAATCTTAATCAAACCTACCCCAGTGTCACGAACAAGTGTCTCAAAGAATCTTTTCTCCACGAGAGACTGCTCATACTCCTGGTCCTTGGACTTAATCGTCCCCTCCAACTCACTGATTTTTCTCTGGAACTCGAACACAATCGTGTCCATCTTTTTCACTTCTTCCAATCGCGAGGCAAATTCATGGACCAGTTTCGTCGCTTCATTGCTATAAAAATCACGCTCCCTTTCCAGTCTGTGAATAATGGAGGTTTGTTCCACAATTTCCCGGCGATAACTGTGCATTTCCCTTTCCAGATTATTTGTAGCTACCAGATGCACCTTGAGCTGGTTATTGTGCTCGTTTGCAAGTGCCTTCGCTCTGGTCAGATTTTTATTGACAACAGTTCGCTTCTTGTCCAAATCCTCCACGTTTCTTTTATTCTCCGCCAGTTTCTTCTGAGCCGTTTCCAGCTCTTTCTCCAGATCAATAATTTTTTCCTTCAGAGTTTCTCGATCGTCTTCCAATGCCGTCAACCGATCCTGGAGGTATGCGCAACGTTTCAAATTGATGTTTCGCTGTCGCGTGGCTTGTAACCCTTCAGCTTTGATTCTCACGATTTCACGTTCTTTTTCCTTCAAGTCACTCTGCTTCTTGTATGTTTCCACCATCAATTTTTCCACCGTGGTCACCTGAATGTCAAACTCGGCTTTTAGCTTATCAAGTTTTGCAAAAGCGGTCTCCGCCTCCTTCATTGAAGTTTCATTCATGACCTTCTGTGCAGTGACGCCCCTCTCATACTCAACCAACTTGACTTTGGCCACATTCAAATTTTTCTCACTTTGCTCTAGCTCTTTTCTTTTCACTTCAATCGCCTGAATCAACGTTTCAATTTCCTCCTCGATATTCTGCTTTCTCTCGCTCTCTCTTTCCAACGCTTCAATCTGGGCCGCCATTTCCTCCTCCGCATATCGAATCGAATCTTGATACTCTGTTCGCTTCTCACCTAACCGACCTTTCCGTTCCAGCAGCAGCGCCAGCGAAGTTCTCATTTTCCCCATGTCTTTGTGCAGTGCATCACGCTCATCTTGCAACTTTCGGCGAATTTTCAATAGATCACTCAACTCTGTTTTTCCTTGCATATTTGCAGCAGCCTGGATATTCCTATTGAGAATCATGATGTCTGTCTTCAACTCCTCAATTCGGTTCGCATTTTTCTGAGCTTCTTCCTCTGAAATGTCGACGAGATTCCATGCTGTTTCCAGTCGAATTCCAAGCCGCGCTGTGATTTCCGGATTGTCCTCCGCAATCCTAATGAGATTTCTCGTCTTGGCCATCGTGTCCGCCACCTCTACCGTCAACTCGACATCTTTTTGGAGTAAGCTGTTTAGGCTGTCGTGAGACTTCTGAATTCCCTCCCATAAAAAGTTGAACTCCTCTTTCACTTCATCCAGCTGAATTCCCACTCTGTTAGCTGTGGTCAGATCCTGAATGACGTTCTGAAAAAACTCTTTCAATTTGTGAAACGATGAGTCGGTAAATGGAGAACTTGGCATCATCTCCTTAATGTCTAGCTCCGTAAATTCTTTTGAGTCTTCCTCTAGGGCCTGCAGCAATTGCTTGGATATTTCTTCCCTTGTTAAGACACCCGATGTAACATTTTCATCACTAAGCAATTGACTGGTTACAAGCGAGATCTATCAAAGCATTGAGGTCAAAGCTAATTTCATAAACGGTCATTTAGGGTCATACTAGACTAATTAAGTAAAAACTAACAAGATTCTTAGATTCAGCCTCAGGTTCAGATTCAGGTGGCCCCTGTTCTGTTCCTTCAGGTTGCCCCTGTGCCGTTCCTTCAGGTTGCCCCTGTCCTTTTCCTGTTCCTACATTCGATTTTGCAGAACCATTCGAAACTCTCTCAAGGTCTTGAGGACTTTCCTTTGGTTTAAGGGAACCGGTTGGAGACTGCGTTGAGTTTAACGGAATCAGTTGGAGACTGCGCTGGTTTAAGGGAACCAGCTGAAGACTGCGCTGGTTTAAGGGAACCTTTTGAAGATTGCGCTGGTTTAACGGAATCAGTTGGAGATTGCGCTGGTTTAACGGAATCAGTTGGAGACTGCGCTGTTTTAACGGAACCAGCTGAAGACTGCGCTGGTTTAGGGGAGCCAGTTGCAGAATGCGCTGTTTCAACGGAATCAGTTGGAGATTGCGCTGGTTTAGGGGAGCCAGTTGCAGATTGCACTGTTTTAACGGAACCAGTTGTGGATTGTCCGCCAATTGATTGACGTTCTTGAGATACGGTCTCGTTATTCGGGGGAACCTCCTCTCCAGAAGATGTTCCCGTTCCACTGCTTTGTTCAGATGCTTCGTCCATCTTTTGCACAAATTCGTTGCTCAAATAGGTTACAATGTGGAAAAATTATATGTATAAGTGTACATTTGTAATTTAATTTAAAAAACGTAAGCAAAATATTTTTACTTCTACGTAAATATTTTTCTGTGAATCCATCAAAAATGTTTCAATAACAAAACATCAATTTCCAGGAAATGTTGCTAATGGTTTAAAACATCACTTTTGAGGATTTCCACTCTGCGATGCGTAATCCGTATAGGTATTAGATGAATATGGCGATAAAAAATTGTGCTAATAGTTAACCAAAGCTTCTCACTTCAAACCTTACCTTCAACTGTCTGGAGTGTGAGAATTATTAGTAATAAAAATAATAATCATACATCAAGGAAATTTGAGAAGCTAGAGCTAGAGCAGAGCGGACAAACTGCAGAACATTGTTATGTATTCATGTCCGTTGTAATGTGAAAAGATTTATAAAAGCCGACTTGGCCAGAATGAAGTCAGATATAACATCATATCTCATAATAATAATAATAATAATAATAATTTATTTAAAGTCGCATGATTATTATTATTATTATATTATTATTATCATAATTATTATTTATTGTTATCATCCTAAGATAGTAGCATCTATTTTCTCACACAGTGAGTTACAAAACCTGCAATCTGTCCGTATTACGTTAAGACGTATTTTCTTCAGATAAGCTGCTAATTTGCTCTCAGCCACTTATCAACCTTCTATCATACCTAACGTTGCACTCTTTGCATTCTTTTTCCATTTCAGCCCATTTTGATGACAGGAACAAGGAATATAACATTACGCAGACAATAATGAACTTGAGGTAATTCCATCCTCCATCCAACTGCACTTGACTGGGCGAACGAGCAAAGAAACCAACCTGTTTCATTTGCTGCATATACCAACAAAAAACAACTAACTGGTTTTTGCGTGTTCAATCCAATCAAGCCCGGTATAACAACTTTGTACACCTTGTTTACAAAATCTATCTTTTATGTGCTCATTTGTACATAACATGGCATAAAACACACTTCGGTCTTTTTAAATAATATAGAGAAAACGAGTAAACGCTATGAAGTGGTAATCTTTCATACGGCTCTTTCAATTCATTGCACCTCTGAAATGCAGCTTTTCGTTATGGATGGGAGGATGGACTTCGACTCTCTTGGACAATGGACGCGGACGCCTCAATTTTTATGACGGTCATGAAATGGTGATGATCGTAAATTCTTTAGCTCATCGAAGTGCATTAAAACGACTGTGTCTGTGACTGCATGCTACAAGGTATACTGTCAAAATACACCTGTGGACATCTCTCATACTTACAAGTCAAAGCCCAGCCAAATCAACCGACTCGAGTAAAAAAAAATCTGGTGCCACTCTGCCCAGCACAAAGAACTTCCAAACAAATACGACGTCAGTCAACATCTCTTGGTTCGTATCATCACATCGCCGTAACCGTAAATAGGAAACGAAAAAGAACCATGAGCCAAGCTGGATATACAAACGCATACTTTTTGTTTCTCATCATTTGCAAACTCTTTTTATTATAATAATATGAGTCGAAGAAAATGCTTAATGCTGGCATTTCTCCTAGCTCTTCAGCTTTGCTGCCTCCCATAAATTATAAAGTTGTCATGTTGCGTAAACGAAAATCCCAATGGAGGAACTCTCATTCGTTCTCAGTTTCTGATGTTTGTTTCATTTCATTGTCCGTCAGCGCCAGCTTCAGTTCTAGCCCTGTCCTCGTATTCACTCGATTTCAGTTCACTTCAACCATGAACTATCTTTAAAATAATGAAAAAATTCCCACAAAGCTATATTATTCTGCTTAACTGCTTGCTACACATTCTATGCAAATCCAAACATCAAAACTAAAGTTAATATAGTGGGTAGAAGTAGATTTAGATCTAGTTTTCAAAGCCCGTTCAACCCCAACATTTTCATTACATTTTTAAAAAATTCTCTTTATTTGCTTCATTCACTCCAGTTTCATTTTCATTTCATTGAGCGTGTGTCGTTCATGTGGGTGTTTTATGGAATAAGTGTATGTGGTCATCTATGATATGATATGAATTATGAATCAACGTTTTTATGCTTGCTAGTTACGTACCATATCATGCCAATGACAAAAGTTTTGTTTGAAAAAAATAAAGGCATTATTACAAAGAGTTATCATCATGAGCAGGAATAATGACATCCTCAGTTGTCCAAACTCAGTAAGTGGATGACTGAGCGCAAGTCAAACAAGCGGAGTGAAGTTGACTCTTCACTTAAATGTGAGTCAAATAAATATTTATTCTTAAAAAAATTGAAGCTCTTTGTCCTTTCTGCCATTATTGCAATGACAATATCAAAAATATTGTGTCCGCTATTGTCGTTGTCCTTTTTCATTTTATTCGCTCTGATTTATTTTTGCATGTTATTATTTTTTCGTCTGGCTGGAGTTCACTCAATCTAAACGATTCCAGGTCCTTTTTTCAAGGAATTGATGTTCATCCATGAATATTCTCTTTCCGTCCTTATTTAGAATATCACGCTATTTAGTATGGACATGAAGCCAGAATATTTTCAGATAAGCAAAAAATAAAAAGTAAAAAAAAAATACGAGCGGAAGTTTTTAACTACTAAGAAGATAAATCCAAATTAATCTGCTCCAATTAGAACAAGAATGTCTGAATTCTTAAGTAAAATCAGTTTCCGGCTTAAGCTAGGGAGGAAGCGTGAAGTCATTCATGTCCTTTGCTAAGAAATGTCAAGCACAATGTTTCGTGGACAGAAAATATTTTCGTGTGAGGATCATTCATTTTTAGTGTGACTCGAGTTTCACAGTTCCGCCCAAGCATTCAAGCAGAAAGAAATCTACCCACAGCGGAGACACCACCATTGATAATACTTTAATACTATGTATGATGATGATAATGATGACGATGATGATGAGTCGCATGACATGTTTTCCAGTTATTGATATCAGTAGACTAAAAAAATAAGGCAGTACAAAAAAATAATCCTTTGCAATATTACACAAACGAAACTAAAAGACTTGTTATTTATAAAATAAAATGGCACAAAATCCAACATTGATTGGGTAGTTGGGCC
>VYYJ01000527.1:0-54758 GCA_021029165.1 Cyphoderus albinus
ATACAGCATGGTTTGCGATGCCATGCAGATGGAATGAACAAGTTCATTTCTTTCTAGCAAGGGAAACCGAACCGGAGGGCCAAGACGGTTATTGCGTAGATGGAACCGCGTCAACTACTGTGCAATAAGTGGACGAGCGCAAAGAATATAATGATAATGATGATAATGATACGAAGAATGCATTCATGCATCCTCATTTCGTCTTTCTTACTTTTACATCTCATCATCGTCCTCGTCGTCCAAGAACTAAGGAGCCTGCTGTATTTCTATGCACCCTTTTAATGATAATGGCTTTTGAATAAAATTGAATCTTCTTATGAGTGAGTGAGGAGCAGGCATGAAATGTCTCTCCACTTGGAGCAGCAACACGCAGAATACAATTCATACATATAAATTGAACCTCATTTTCCTCTCCGTCTTCAATAGTGTCCTTCGCTAATAAAAGCTTTCTTATTATTAGTAGTCGGTTAGAGAGACGAGAACCACTGGGGTCTTTCGGTGGCACTTCTACGTACGCTCTTAGTTGTAAGCTGGCATAAAACGAAGCCTCGTGAAGGGCAGTGCTGCTGTTTGCTACGCAGTTTCTGCTCCTGGTTATGCTCTGCTTTCTTTCATTTTCATATCAATTTCAGGAAGAGTCAAACTCCATCTCATTATGTTCCATTTTATTACCTATTATCATTATCGTTATTATTCCTGCATGATTCTTATACGAAATTATATTTCCCTTAACTTATTTCATGACATAATAGTCTTAATTATTGCGTTTCATTAGGAAATAAACTTTTCTGAAGATTACCGTCCACATTTTTCTTCAAGCACATTTCCTTTCAGGAAGGATAGGTTATTACGTATACATTTTACTTCTTACATTCATTATAATGGTCAAGATAAAAAGTAAATTGACCCACATTCATGTTAAGGATAAAATGATCTGTAATTTTAAAACTAATGGATGAATATTTTAACGGATTTCTATTCGCTTTGGTAATTGTTAATTGAAAATTATTATTGAAGTCTAGCAAGCGAAAAGTTCAAATTCATTAAGCTCAGGTAGCAATTGTAAATATATGAAAAACTTTGTCTAACCATTGTCATTAAACTTCCTCCCCGAACTCCGCGTTTCGTTTTCCATTATCGCCTACCTTGCCGACTTAAATATTATCAAGATATTTTTGGAGAAATGTAGAGTATTCTAAAAAGTAAAATCTGTGATATTGCATACCGTTTGATAAATCTGGTACAGAAATGTTCTTTTTCAACGGAACTCCTTTGAAGAAAATTACGCGCATATTTTATGGCATTTCTCCCTATTCGATTTCATCAATCATGTTTAATTTACATAATTATGGCTTACTCTCCATCGGACAGGACCTAATTTGGTAGTTAATCATTTCAAACCGAATCTAAAAAAGAACAGGAGAGAGAGGTAGTCCCAGATTATAGATATGACGCTCATCAAACCATCAACTAGAACCTACCGACGACGATGACGAAAACTAATGAAGAACAGTGGATATTATCGACGATTTAGTCAGTGTAATAATAATGCTAATAATAATGCTACCACATTCACAGCTCACTACTACTTGAACCCCACCAAGGTTTCAACATTATTAACAAGAGAAGGTTCTTCGTTCGACTTCGACAAATTTATTCTGCAGTGCAGCCCCAACCACGAAGTGTACAACTGCATGATAAAGAAAAAGGAGCGAGAGAGTATCAGAAGGGATATTATAATCCAAAGGCATACATTCATTAAATTTATTTCAGGTATAATCAGAGGTTTCCTCATCATTGTTCAATCCAGAGTTGAAAAACATCATACAATGTCTACTTATTTATGGCGACAATCGTATTAGAAGCATCAATATTAATATCGTATTATCAACTTTTGCACAACTTTTCTTATAAATGCATGGGTGCGCACCGTTTCAACTTGAACTCGTCTCTGCACATAAAATGTTTAAAATAATGTATTGGTAATAAGCAATAATAATAATGATAATGATGGTTTGATGGCTCATTCATTATTGTTAGGGAGAAAAGAGTAATTGGAAAGAGTTTCAAGATGGAGATAGCGCATACATAAGCTTTCAGAGGCAAGCACTCTGAAGGTACACCTTTTTTGAATAAGAGAAAAGTAAGCTTACCACTTTTCTCTGTAATATGCTCACATAAATTCATGCATACGTATCAGTTTTTAGCCTGTTTAGCTCTGATTAGCAAGCATTTTTTATCGTCCCGCTGATCATTTTTTTCTTGCGTCATATAAAAGATATAATAATTTCTTGAATGGTAGTTTGGAGTGTGCAAGGTTGAGCAGAGTGATGATATTTTAGCCCGGCTTAAACTATATTGTCGTAAATACTCTCGTAATAAAGAATGAAAATTTTTGTGATGATGTGTTCGCATTCTAATGCCGTAAAATTCATTATATTATATATTAAAAGAGTAAACCGAAAACGGTAATAATGGAGAAAATAATGAGGAAAACTAGCGATCTTTCTGGTTATATCAGCGGGATAACTTTACCCCTTCGCTCTTTCTCCTCCTCTCGTCCTTCATTCAATATTCATTTATGCTAACTGGCAACTCTAAGCTTATCCTTTATCTCTAATTAACATAATGAAATTCTTTAGCAACTTTTGGTCCAATGTTTTCCTCTCCAAATGGAACGATATCTTTAAGTTTCTCCGAGCTTTTTATTACGTACATTTACGAGCAGTGCAGAAGTAGTTTGAGGAATAACCTAACTCAACTAATTTCCAGTTTAAAGGAAGAACACGTCACCAAGAACTAAGAACCAACTGTTTTTCGTGCTGATGAGAAAATGTTAATCCATCAAGAAGAATAAAAAGAGAGAAGTGCCCTAATCAGCAAAAATATATATTACGCAAGTTGAATGCAGGAGGAGTACACAGAACCAGCCTCCCTTGTCACTTGGTTGAATGATTAATCCTAGAGTAAAAGTTAGCATCATCATAATAATATCAGCTTTCTTCTTTTGCAAGAGGCTGCTTGAGAAAGAGAAAAGTGATTGTTTAGTCACGAGCACTTGTGCGCCGAAACCCTTGAGCATTTTGGAATCGTTGTCCTTGAGAAGTTATGTCAGACCTATCACGAAGATTTTTGCTACCGTTTGCACTATTTCTTAATATAATTTATGCAATGTAAATTTTCACGAAACTTGGTTAGAAAATTAGTCATCAGAAAGAAAACTTCCTATTGTCCATGTACCTCAAACTGCACAGAACGGACACCTTGTCGTGTTGAGGCACTAAACTTTCTCCTTCCTGGAAGTCAGACAAATAAAAATGGAATCTCTGTTTCTATTTAGACAAGAAAAGAAGAATGTAAAGATCAATAATGGTTCTTAGCAGACGTCCTGGCTTGTCGGATTCACTATCAGTTTATTCCCATTGTCATCTCTAGAGATAAGAGTTTCCGACGCTGTTGGCCATTCTATCGAAAAAATTTAAACCGGCACTCGCACATCTTTAAAAATCATCAAAGAATGATCATTGATGAGAAGCAAAATGGAGTGTTGTAACGTAAAGGTTTTAGATAGATCAGAATATTTTTGCACAGTGACGTATGTTTGCTGACGCGAAAGAGAACCTGCGACAAAATCTATCAAACAAATTGGATCATTCAAAGTTTGCTGACAGGAGTTTTGGATGAGCAACTTTCCTTTACACTAACACACTGCTCGTATTTTGTAATTGAATTACAATGTAAGGAGTCATCACTGAAATTGACGGAAACATTTCACCTGCATCTACTAGGAAAACCGTCGTCACATTATTATTATTACTGTCATTATATCTTGCTAGTTTATGCAAGTTTCGTGTTTACTTTTTGCTTTGATCAATGATCCCCAAGCACGTCGTTGCTTCACCTAACCATTGTTACGTACACAGCCTACTTTAGTCGTCAAATAAAAAGGATTGACTTGTATTGTTTCTGTTTCACCTTCTCAGACATTTTCATATGGCAAAATTATACTGACGCATGGTACAATAATAACAATTTGAACAACAAAATACTCTTTGCCATTATGAAGCGACCCTGTCAGCGTCATACATTACTTCGAGTTACTTACATATTATGACGAGACTATCACACTACTTTACTACAACACTGCTTTACAGTACTGCGGTGCTAAATGTTAGGTGCTACTGTCAGTATTAATCACCAAAAAGGTTATTTTATGCCGTGATAGACTAATGCTAAAGTGGATTAAAGATTTGTTATTTGCAATCAATTGTTTTGCTCTCATTCCAAAGTAAATAGAGTTGCTATATACACAATTGAAGGTGGCCATAAGAAATTGATATAATCTTTAGCTCTAAAGGTGGATAAAATTACCTTACTGTCGGTGACGGTCACATTGCATGATGTCATAATGGAATGATATATTTTTCTATTTAGTTACCAGTCAGTCGGTCGGTGATGAGAAGGTGGCTAAAACTGTTTGATGCTTCCGTAAGCTCTAAGCAGTGATACGTTCTTATTTGAGCTACAATGATCATTAAACATTGTTGAGAACTGTCACTCTTGTCACTCGTGATCTTCCTTTTGTGTGTGCAATTACAAAAATTTATTATTATGCGATATAATACTCGCCGATAAATGAAAAGATACTATTGTACAATGGAGAAAGGGCAAACATTTAGTTAAAATTCCGGCACGAAATTGGAAGTAATAAGGAACTGTGGGAGGAGACAAAGTCTTCTTGTCATCATGTGTCAAAAATGCGGTTGTACAAGAAGTTCAGGAGGTGTTACTTTCATTTGTGATAAAAAGAATCACCTGTCACTCAACATAATCTACCATCATTTAATAACACTGTCTTAAGCAACTTTTACCTCTTCAAATCCCATTAGAACTGATGAATTGGAAATCCCCAAACTGAAGATTCTACCAAATTGCAAATTTTAAAAACTTATGGAGCATCCTGGTTCCAATCCCAAAATCAAATTGGCATCGCGGTCGCCATAATATTTTAAAAATGCAAGCAAAATGACTTTAAGAACGGGCGATTTGATTTAATTTACCTCGGCCGTGTTTCTTCATTTAGAGAAATTTTTCATTATTACTTTTAGGGTTCACTTAAAACTCTATAGTGCACACTTTGTATTTGACTAATCAATGAAAAATACTAAAATCGTGTTACCTTAATTGCGGAAGCCAAGGGAGAAAAAGGCGCGCCATAGATAGCCTCTTATACCTTTTCTCGTTATTTCTGTATAATTTTTTCATATATTCAAGGCTCCAAGTCTGGTGCCTAATCAATGATATCTCCTTCGCTTGTCCCTCACTCTGACATCTTGGCCGGCTCATTAATTATGATTATTATTGATATTTTTGATTAGGAAAGAGAAAAATGATGAAAAAACAGGGTCTTACATAAAGGACTCAAATATAAGACGCTACATATTATTAGTATTTGTTCTAGCATTTGTTACCAATTCAGCGATAAGCAGGACAGCTCTTACTTGTCGTCTCCGTCATTTTTTATTGATGATGGCTCATTTTATTAGGAAGGTTCGCTCGCTAAGTAGTAATAATTACACAGCTGTCAAGAAATTTTTCCTCGTCATTATAAACGGCAAGCAACCACCACCTCTGGAGCATCATCTGATTATGAGTGTCACTTATCTATCAGTTGTGATGATGGTATGGTACGGAGTGTGTCCAGTTATGCATGCTATTAACTGTTTGGCGTTGATTAGGAAATTCCGCATTATTCTAAATGTATCAGGGAAAATCAAGTAATATAAATTCAAGATAGATGGTTGACACGTCAATTACAGTCTCATTTTTGCCGAATGTTCCCCTCGGTAGAAATGCTTAATTAAAAGCGAGCCAATTCCTAGCCAATCATAAGCATCAAATTATAATAATAATGGTGGTGTGCATTTCTTTAATAAGGCACGGGAGAAGTAAATTAAATTCTGCAACTACGACTAAATGTATGGTGTTTGTGTTATCCAGATTTTTGGATTGTAAATATAAACAAAATGGCATTTAGTACAATTGTACAATATACCAGAGATTTATATGGCAAAGAAAATCATTTTGCTTATGAATTTTTTCCCGTATCGAACAAGTTAATTACAGCGAAAATGCTTCTAGAATGACAATTTCATTTTTTAAGTGAACGTCTCACTTTTCCCCGAAAAAATCTTGATTTGATTGCACGTTTTTACATCTTGAGTAATGCAGTGCAGAGTGGTAGTAATGTTGATACAGTGCCGTAGAAAAGAGAACTGCCTCCCCTTATCGTTTCATCGCTTCCATGAATAAAAAGTAAAGAGGCAATAGATTCCGATATTATGATAATTCTCGTAGCCACCTACTTAACATAAAAGGGGTTAGTTTTCTGCTGGAAAAAGAGGAAAAAATCATTTCATCCGTATACGCTACGTTGCGCCCTCCAACAAAATACAAGAGAAGGGCAGGTTTCAGAGTTTCAGCAAAGCTCGACTAGAAAACAACTCGTGGAATCGCTGCCACTTTTCACTTCCAATTTGCCCACTTCCATTGCTTTGCTTGCCACTGCTTGTCTACGAAGCAGTCTTTATTCTCATAACGTTCTCGTCGGTTTGTGAACTTCCTGCTTCTACTCCAGCAAAGCCAAGAGCATTGTAGTAGTAAAGCATAACATTGGTTGAGTTCAGTGAGACAGATCTAGAATTGTACTCAAGGCGAGTAACTGACGAGGCATACTATATGTGAGTACCCAACGGATTTTGCCCAAACTTTGCAGTCATGTTGACACCTAGTAGAAAACCCCTGGTGCACAATCCCAAGTCCCAACTCTCAGAAATAAAAAAATATGAGTAAGTGGTGGTGCGAGCGAGCCAGCTTGCCTTTTCCTTTCTCGTTTAAACTTCAATTCCCCATAACACAATGTAATGGAAAGAAAAGGGACAAGTCGAAACCAACAACAACGCCAGCTAAACAGCTCCACGTACCTACATAAAAACAAGAGCAGTGCTCAAATCGCCGTTTGTTTCGCTTTGTGCCTTGTGCTCCCCAACTTTTCGAGGAGCAGAAAGCTGAGTAAGCAGTCAAGTTGTTCAGCCAGTTGCTGCCGAACGGTCGTGCCGGTCGCATCTAACGCTCTGAGAGAACGCCAGTTCCTACACGATTTCAAGTTGAAAGCTCAAGTTGCATGAGAAATCGGGAAGAGAAAAACCGGAGGAGTTGCTCTTTTCGAGGAGCAATAGTTCAGCCCAGCTGTTAACGCACGAGAAAAGAATAGTCTTACCTTTCTGATAACTCATCGTCTTCGAGTTTTCATGTGTGTAACAAGAACTTTTTTCTGTCATCCTAGCTTGCACATCATATTACTCATCATGATATCTCACTTCACCTGTTTGACATTCTTCACTTGATAAGTTGTCTTATGCACAATTACATCAACTCTCTGCATCCGTTCTGCTGACTTGATTAATTAACGTTCTGCAGAGGAAGATTGAAACGCTGAATTTGAGACGTGTTTACATGTTATCCTTTCCAATGAGGATCATCCGTCAAACACCAAAAACGTTGTAATGAACCTCATATCGAGACGAAATCAAAACAATTCAACTTCACTCAGACATCATCAGCGTTATAAAATAACATTTTCCGTGTGAAATCCCGACTTCAAATGTAATCATTTTTTTTTAAATCACGCTCGACCTGCGTGTTAAATTTGAACTTTTGATTGTACTAAATGCAATTTTAATCTGTAATTACGTAAATGGTACATCGATGAGGTAATAATATGGGAAACTTTTTCTCATCAACTATTATCCGAAAAACCGGAGACAACTGACTTTGTTCAAGTTTCGTATAGTAACATAGACAATTTATAACTCGATTCTACTAGTAATGTTAATGACATTACTTTGTGTTTATTATAAAAAACGATATCAAAGATTGTTATCACAAATTTTTAGTTGTGTATGCAAGTTGTCAGAAATTAAATGACTTTAAGTTTGTGAATGAATAGGCACTTGTCATTTGTATGCAAGTTCGAGATTCCAGATCTCGTTCAAGTAGCAGTTACGCAGGTTAAGCTTTAAGGTTTATGGTACATCGAGACCCACACTGGTCACTCATCAGCATCAGCCGTTGAAATTGTGATAGACAACTGACTTTAAGTTAGTAGTGGCCAGTCTGACTGATAAGAAACAGTGAACGAGCACAAAAACGTACTCTCTGGTCTACGTAAAGTGAAGTACTTTAATGGATGTATTGAATCCCAAAACTTTGCATAACTCATCAAAATCATCATCATTACCATCACCATAAATTAATCCAGATTTATGGAACAATTTTTTATTCAGGCTGAATACTAATTTAGGAATTTTATCAGGATCACGTGCTTGAGAAGCTGGAATAAAGCAGATAACTCTACCTCATTATTATTGTTATTATTATTATTATTATTTATTAGTACTGAACTTGTTGAGATAGGTGTAAAATAAAGTGACGAAATTAACTGGAAAGTTGGTTTAGGCAGCAACATTTGTGTACAATACAATTAAATATGATATGATGATGAGTACGAGCAAAGTAGCTGTATTCACGAGTCATATACTTCGTAATCAAAACAATCAGCAACT
This sequence comes from Cyphoderus albinus, assembly GCA_021029165.1. Taxonomy (NCBI): domain Eukaryota; kingdom Metazoa; phylum Arthropoda; class Collembola; order Entomobryomorpha; family Paronellidae; genus Cyphoderus; species Cyphoderus albinus. Next base: position 8,625 of record VYYJ01000527.1, read on the forward strand.
TGACGCATGCACTTTTCAAAGTGTGTGCATGCACCTGTCCTTCCTTGTCTGATTAAACTAACTGGCACAAGTACACTTACACGGCGTTTCTATCTGTTCCGTTACGTTACGGGTAACCTTTGAAGCCAATGTGCAACATGTCTGACTCCTTAGCCATGTCTGAGGACCCTGCACTTTCCCCCAGTGCCAACACATCGACTAGTCTCTGCACAACAAAAGGACTTAATCTTTCTGGCAAAGACTTTCCGACAGACCAAGTTTCAGAGGTTTACAAGAATAACAATAACAATATCGTCGAGGACTCTGTTTCACCTCGAGACTCTAGTGCACGAGATGTGAGCAACTACTCGGTGGAAAGTCATCTAGCAAGTGATAAAGAGTTCACAAGACGAGAGTCATTTGTTGACGAGTGCAAAATGAACATTTCCCCGAAAGAAAGAGGCTCAATGGAAGAGGATGAAAACATGCACTTTTCTCCCAAGTCTACTCCATCCGGCAGGAGATCAGCAGACATGCCTTGTGAAGCTGCTGGTGGTGGTGGCAGCAAATTCATATCAGACTCTGAGTACTCTCATCAGCACCACCCGGCATCTCTGGCAGCAAGTTTACAAAAAAGGCCGATTTTCAACGCGGACATGGAAGAAAGGGATCAAGATGATCTCGCTTCCACAGACTACGGTCAGGTCAACCAGGATTTGGAGGCACGTCAGAGGACAATGGAGCAACCCAGTTTGCCACATGAATTTGGAGGCAGGGCGGGATCAGAGCAGAATGAAGAAATGTCGGACAATGAAATGATGACGTGTGACGATGACTATGAATCCGATTCTGAATCCAATGAGCCAAGGATTACCGTTCGAGAAGCTTTGATGAATCGGGCTTTAGCCGCTGCTGCTGCTGCCGCCGCCGCCGCGGGTAACTCTGTCCATACTTCCCACTACAGCACAGGCACCGATCGAGGTGGAGAGCAATTTTCTTCTGAACAGGTAAAATTCTTTAATAACTCAATTAATTGTCTGCTGATCAGAACAGCTAAGAACTAATACTTTGGCTTTTCAATGCAAACAAATCTCAAATTAGTTTCAATCGCAGCAAAAATTAAACCGCTTTTGCATCAGGGAATATTTTCTTATAACCCTAATTCAAATTATAAAATGTATAAAAGTGCCAAACTCTACTCGTTTTTGCGAAACTATGCATTTAACAATTTTAAGTGGGGGTTTCACACAAAGGGGATTCTCTCACTTTTTACAGTCGGTTCCTTTCTATACCCAGTTGATCTCAGCGGATCAGTGGGAATCTCCAAAGCTGTCTAAAACGTCTTGAGTTTTTGCTAAACTAGCTTAAGAAACGAGACCCGCCCAATGACTTTAAGCTTCTATTCTGATAGCTTTTCAATGCGGATGTGACACCAGGTTTAAACGTTTCCACGTTCAAATCACTGCTCCGTTCCCACAAGCCTATACCTATAGATATCTTTACTAAGAAATGGGACCAGAAATCAGAAATACTTCTTGTACAAAGTCTTAACCCTCTTCACAGAGTCATGGGCACAGACAAACTGTCAAAAAGAGCAAATTCTCCCGATTTGTGTACATATTTACATGTAGGTCGGAGTCGGTATCAACTTTAGGTAGATGTTCCACCCTCACCTTATTTCAGCTTGAACTGTAAGAATTGTCTAAGGTGATTTTTTCTACTTCTTCTTGTTCGAAAAATGTACTAGAGCTTATCACTGCCATAATTCACTCGGCGAGAATTTGTCAGAGAGTAGAAAGGAGAAAAATACATCTACTTAAAGAGGACTTGAATTTGGACAAGGTTGGAAAAAGATGCATAAATGATTTTCTAAAGAGAAATCAGAGGAAATAATTTTCCTTCTTGTGGTAGTAATAATAATTTCTCCAACTGGGAAATACATTATTTGAAAAGAAGGTTTGAACCACATCAGGTGAAATCCCACATGCAAATGTTAACTTTAGCTTTGGCAGGAGGACAAAAAAGGTCTCCACTCTTCCCTTTCTCTACCAACTCAATTCTTTAGCTTTATTTGTTGGTGCCTGACAAGGTGTGAAATTACATTTCTTTCAGTGGAGAATACAAAAAGTAGAAATGGCAGGAAAAGCATATATCAAAATAAGAAGATGTTTCTACAATTCTCACTTGATAAAGATTTTTCGGATAGAGCTCTCAAAAGGCTTCATTCATGTTTGAAGATGCCAAATTCCATTGAGTGACTTTCACTAACTAACAATGTGAAGTGAAGGCTCACCCTTCCTTTACTTCCACTCAATCCTTCCATTCTTTTCTCTTCCGCAAAACAATGCGTTGTAACTAAAACCGCTTTTGGTTTCGCTATGATTTTATCAACGTTTACCAAGCACAGGCACATTGGGGAGCGACTGGGGCATTGTGAGATTCTAGATAGAGAAGTGGTCACACTTTTTCCACATCACTAAACTTCTGCTCGCACATAGTAGTGGGAGCGATTGAATGTTTTATGTGTTAGTTTTAGCCTGATAATTGGTTTCCACAGTTTAAACGTGTTAATGGGTGGATAACATGAATGAGAATGAACTGTAATATTTTGTTTGTACACTTGAAGGGCCAAAATTACTCAAATATTTGAAAGTTTCAAGGGATTTATGTTTTCTTTTCTCAATATTTTGACGCAGCTTATTTTACGTGTATCAAAAATAAGTTATTGATTTACTTTTGGCATGGTGTGATAGTGGTGTAGAGCACAGTTGAATGTGCTCTTCAGGATATTATCAATTCGTCGGGAATTTTTACACGCCGTGCTAGGCAGAAGGGTGAGCAAGAGGAAATGTAGCTGGAAGCGGAGGATGGATACACGGTACATAAATACTTACTTTAGATACTTGGGCTGCTGGAAACTGTAAATAAACATAATAAATTTTCTTTGATATCATAGAAGAAGTGATCATATCATTTTCCTCCGTAAACGCACCAACCACCCCAGTTGTGCATTCATTCAGGCTAATATCGTCCACAAGCAAACTAACTGACATATGTACTAATAAAATCAAGCTTACGGACTTCTGTCCTTTTTCTCATGAGTGTGGCACTCATGAAAGCGTGTGCATAGCACGGTGCCACGTAACACACCGAATACCGTTGGCGTGAGATCAAAGGAGACGATGATCACCATTATCGTCATCGCGAACATGTACAACAAATTATGAGCCCATGTATGCATCTGTGTGATGTTTTGATGAAGCGGTGATGACCAGTGAAAGTAAACTTGAGCTCATATCCAATGTGCGTTGTTGTTGTATATGCCATGCGTTGCTTACATGAACATTCATTACGACGCGGTAGGTTAAGTATTTATAAGTAATGCCTGAAGGGAAAAGGGTAAAATTCTAATTTTCCACTCTGTCTTTGGATTACTCATTTGCCGTGTGCGATGATGACCGAATAACTGCCTTGCGTTTGTATCTGAGAGTATAACTTGAAATTCATTTTCACATTCACATACGAATACAACATTGTGTGTCTTGTTTTCTCATCAGTTACTCTTACGGACTTGTGCGATGCCCTGAAAACTTATACTTTAATGTCATGTCTGCAAGTTTGTTTTCTTTGGATTGACCAGCTTAATTACGAAAAACATATTCCAAGTAAAATAACATGCGGCAAGATTCGCCATGACCTTCTTGTATTTACTATTCTAAATCTTCTAGGGGGCTAAAGACGAGCGCATTTGGTGGATTGGCAGAATTAATTTATCGAAACTGTCGGCTAAATGAAATAGACTCGTGGTGGTGGAACATGTCGATGAACACCTTTTTATAAGTGATAAAAGTTGGAAGTGTATCAAGTTACCCCTTAGGCATACACACTCAACTGATCGTAGGATTGCAGAGGCAAATAAGTGAATTCGTCGGTTGTATTTTTCACATTTTGTACATTATTAGTGAACTGGCAAATTCTTTGAATATTTTAAATTCAAATTTAGGACGACTCATCATTTTCGTCAAGTCATACAAAAGTTTCCAAATTGTTAATGGGTCTATGTACATATATGAAGTACTAGAGAGTTGATGTATTAGAACTTATGAAAAAGAGTTCAACAATAGTAACCTCGCTCCACTTTTAATTTTGTCAGAAGTAATTAATCATTTGCATATTCACCAATAATTAAAATAGGGAATGAGGGAGACGGGGAGAAAAAAAAATTGTTGTGCAAATGGATTTTACTTACTTTAACCTTTTTCCCTTGCGTTCTCCTTCAACGCTTTACAAATTAAGTACAATCCCTCTTACGCACAGCATCGGGATTCGCCTGGTTATTTTTCATTTTACTTGTCGCGTGGACCACTGAATCTTATTTGCATAAAAAGAATGCTTAAACCGAACTTTAAATTTGAGAAGGGAAGATTTTGATTGTGAGCATCACAGGCGTGTGAGGAAAAGCTAGGTACGTGCGGCAGTGATGAGTGGCATGTGAGTGAGTAGATGTGGTTCAAACCTCCATTTCAAAGTAACCGAGAATGGATGGATGTTGTTGCATAATCCTTCATCTGAACACTGGAGCTTTTTCTCAGAACGTCGGGGAAATCGTGTACACGCTCATGACATAATATAAACGGTGATCCGTAACCACCCCACCCGCTCCATTATGTGTGTGCACCTCCGCACTCCGCACACGCTTAATATAATACATCAACATTTCGAACAAACAAATGATAGCAAATTAAATGTGAAATAGAAATGCACAGAGTTTTGAGTTACGATTATAACTTTCGTCTCCCTGCCTGCTAACTTAATACTTACAGCATCGTCGTTGTCAGCATTGTTTTCTTCATATTCATGCACACTTGCACGGACTTCCCCGACCAAATCGTTATTTGCTCTAGTTTATTTAAGTAAAATACAAGGATATTTGCGTTGTAATGCGTTGGTTTGCCAGACTTTATCATTTGCATCTGAACAATGACAAACGGGTGCTCTCTGTCAAAATAAGAGTAGAGAAGGACGCGATCATCATCGTCATCAACATAATTTTAGTCCTCTTGATATCAACTCATGCGAAGGCAGGTATCCAATGCAAATGACATAAAAGATCGGATATTTTATGCAATGTATTTTCTGTTAAAATCAGAACGATGATGCAGACAGAGATATTATTATTATTATGGAGTGAGTGAGTAGTCGCGGGGCCGCTGCCACCTCTTCTTGGTCTTGTGAGTATTGAGACCACGACTGTGACTAGCAGGGAACTATCGTGTCACTCTCCAGCAGTAATCTCTCTGCCTGGAAATTGCGTATAATGTTCCATTACAATTACGTATTTCTCTCTTCTCTCTGCCTCTGAAGAATGAGCACGAGATAGATGAGATGATAATGCTCCGAATTATTCCCATTTCACTGGGGAATATGAAATGGAGAGAATGCATGGAAATATTATTATAATTATAATTACTCTTGTTGCCGCTCTCCTCCTGCAGCCGCTCTCTCTCTCACGCTCCTTCTTCTTTTGCCACCATTCCTCCCTGACACCTTGACATGCTGTTCCCTCTTTCCACTCTTCTCCCGAGCTTCCCACTTTGTTCATTTGCATTTGAAATGGGATGCAGTGGGCAGAGTGTAAAAAGTCATTTCTAGACTCTCCAATCTTACCTTCATCATTCCTCTCCACTCTGACCCAAGAAATGAAAAATTTGTCTTGCGTTGGTCTTAAATTCAAATTTCACGAGCTTGAGGAAGTCCCTACAATTCGTTGGTTTACGCGCTTAATCAGATCGATATTTGTGCTCGCTGATTAATTAATGGCAAGAATTATATAAACTAATTAAAAATGAACAATGAGGCATACAAAGTGTTTTAAAGGGAAGGTGAGATTTCCGTCGGCTTAAGGTCAAAAAGTCGTTCGAAGGAACAGTCACTTGTTTCTTGGAAATAAAAGTGGACAGCCGTTGTTGTCATAAAAGTGCAATATGAAATAGTTCATTACTAATACGCCACACGCCAGTACGGTGCTCGTATTTTCATCAAAATAAGCCTTTGGAAGGGGTTAGAAAGGGCTGCAGGCTGTCTTTGTTTCTATTCACCAACTTCATTAATTATTAGATGCACATTATAGGACGCGAATAGATTTACAGCGTACTCACAAATATTCACATACAATGCCTCATTCGTTCATGAAATAAATGAGTTCAAGTGAATGTTCTTAAGTATATAAATAGTGTGAAAGGCAACTGCGAGGCATAAACACAGTATCAAAAGGCAAGCTGAAGACTCTCAGACGCTGTACTTTCTGTATTTGCCCTTTCTTTCATAACTTCGTGTAGTTTACACATGGTAAACTACAACGCATCTCGCATAAGATGTTAAAGGAAGCATTTGTCCCCGCACGTTAGCATTATTATAATGCAGTGTGTTCGTCTCCTCATATTATTAACTGAACGGTCGTACGCGTATGGAGCAACCGTTTTCAGCTACATGATCACCGCCTACTCTTCCCTCTTTTCAGTAATATACTTACAAGATATTATGAATGTGCAGTGTTCGCGTGCATTAATTATCTAAATTACAGTAGAAATAAATCACTAATTTTATGACGCTTCCTAGAAAAGCTTAGGTTAAAGTAGAACAGTCAGAGAGAGGAGTGAGAGAGAGAATTTACTCTTGTTTCTCTTCTGTCTTGTTCATGTGCATTTCTTTTCTACTCCCTTGCACAACTACTGGAAGAGGAGAGTCACAGAGAGGTGACTCGCTACTAGCAACTGTGCTTATAACAGCAGCAGTGAAAGCAGGAGGATGTGAAGGAAGGAGTCGAAGTTTCAGACTTTGGTTAGTGGGGTGGATGGAAGCAGTAAGCTCAAAAAACATGACATCGTTGGGCATGGAAAATAGTGTGTGTGTAAGTGTAAGTCTCAGATTGAGTTATTTCTATTTTATAATACTGCACACCACAAAATGTTAACCGTTCATTAAATAAGCCTGTCCAGTCCAGCAATCTTATTATGCGCACTGGGTCTTTGTAATTAAAGATAAAAATGCATTTATAATTAGTGAAAGGCTGTGCACATTTTAGCGAGGATTGCATGCAAAGGCTGTTGATTAAAGCGGTATCAAAGTATCAAACTTATGAAATTCAAGTCTTCTACAAAATTAGCTAAAAAGGCTGGTAGCAAAAATTGCTCTTAATCTTTCCAGTCCAGCCGCAAACGAATAAAAGAAGAATTAGCACAGAATGCAAGTTACTTATGAAAATGATGCATTGTTTCTACATGCAAACAATATTTGCATTTTTCTATTCACCTTGTAATTAAATATGTACGCATTTATAACCACGTATTATGTTTATTATCGTCAATTTTAAGAAAAAACTCATCCATCAACTTTAGCTGGGCAATCTTGTGCAACTGAAATAAACGAATGTTGTGCAAAGTAGAGATAAAGAAATGGAATTGAGGTGAGCATTGGGGGTGGTTGCAGCATCATAAAACATTGCTTGCCATCTCATAATCGGAATGCCTAGTGGCTTCATAATTATCTCACACTAATTAAAGCCGGTCGTGCAACTTAAAGCGCTTAATGATAAATTCAATCGTTGTTTACGTACGAGCAACCTCATGAGGTTTGCATGTTCATAATTATAACATTACCAGAAAATAATTTTTATTCATTACTTAAAATGAACTGCAAAACGATTTCGTTTCATAATAATAATAATAATAATACGCGCTACAAACACTGCAATCTAGCTGCAAGGAAGTCTTGGCTGGCCGTCGCTCACATTATCAACTTTTAGTAAATTAAATGAAAGCTTGCCTCGCCTGTAGCAAAGTAGCTTCCGCTAGAATCTCAGTTCAGTAGTTGGATGCGGTTGTTTGTGGATGAAACAAACAATAAATTTCTGTATAAGAAGTTTCAGTCTTTGTATACTTTTCAGCGTATATTTAGCACATCGTGTACCATGTTAAATTGTGGGTAATGTAATTCGAATAACGATTAACGATAAAGTAGTACAATTATATTTTAAGCATTAATTTTTCTATACTGATAATTGATCTTTGTAATAATTTTTTATTAGCTTGTTCTATTATTGAAACTTTAGTATTTGATTTATATCAAAACTCTTCTCCACCACAATAATAGCATCTAAAGTAGTCAATTCAATTTTTTGTTAGGTATGACTTATTTTCTCATGAACATTCCTTGAAATTAATGTCCTTCGACATTTCTCGATGATTATATTATATAAAGCAAATTAATAATAACTTGCATAATAAATAATGTTATTACATCAACGTAAAAGTATGGTTTCAGATTCACTGGCACTGGATCAGTGGTGATTATGTTTACAACTAAATTCAAAGTACAACATCCGTACGATACTCACAGTGGCAGAAGAGAAATGATGTTTCCAAGTGGTCTTTCTTTTGCGNGTGATTATGTTTACAACTAAATTCAAAGTACAACATCCGTACGATACTCACAGTGGCAGAAGAGAAATAATGTTTCCAAGTGGTCTTTCTTTTGCGAGAGAAACATGAATAATGTGAAGGAACAATGTCTGTCTACCCATTAAAGTAGATAATCTACGCCGCTTGATCTTCAAAGAATGATGCATGTGTTTAACGAAACTTGTCAGTTATCTTATTTCAGAGGTAATTATAATAACTGAAAACAGAGATTTCTACAAAGGATTTAATGGGCTCTATTGCAGGGAAATGAAGGTGCTTATCATGATGATTCTGGCCAGGTTCCAATCATTCTTTATTCACTCACTCCAAACCAGAATGCTTCCACCACCACCGCCTTAGCAGCGATGCATTATGAAAATAAATGATAGCGATGATGATGTATCTACACAATAGAGAATCTTTTAAAAAACTACCGTGAATCAACGAAAATGTTTATTAGAATATTATATTTAACTAAAGATATCCATATCCATTCATCTCTTCCTTTGTTTTGTAGACAAGCAGAACATACGTAGTAAACATAAAATGCGAGTACATTTTTATTTTATGCGATAATGTAAGTTGAGTGCGAGTTGAGCTGAGCAAGAAAAAGCAGGGACAGAGAGAGTCAAAGACAAGTGTATTATTGGCCATGAAAACATCATAATGAGTTCGTACATGTAATGCAAGAACACATAGAGAGAAGAAGGAACGTAAAAGACTCGCTGCTAAGTAATGCATTCCGGCGTTCAAGATTTTTAATGATATAAAAAGGTCCTTTTTATAAGCCATAAAACTTACATCAGGACAATCAACGTGGAACAGACAAGTACTCTTATAGGGTCATAAATGCGGGTGAGTAAATGAATAATTCTAATGTAATGAAAGAAAACAATTTTAATAACGTTGTTCCCCTGAAGTGTAATCTGGAACGGCCTGAAACACACATACATAATAAAACAAACGAAATAAGTTGATGATATTTACTACTTACTATAATAATATTGTGTCTGTATCTCTCTGTGTGATATCGGAAGAAGGCATCTGCTCTTTCGCTACATTTTGCACTTTTTGTATCAAATTTCAAGTAATAATAATAGGAAGTGGTATGTACAAAGTAGTAAAATTTTAAGCATTTGCAACGGACAGATTATCGCTGCAATTGCCACACCACATTCTGCTGCTTTCATTAGGCAAGCACATTCATTGTTCGCCTCTGAAATCTCCGAAGCACTACACCGTAACGGAAGCAGAGTAAACGCGTACACCTTGATTGTGTCTGAGCTTAACTCAAAGTAGAACAATGAATGAAATTGAAAGAAAAGTAGAATCACTTAATGTGCTAGCACACAAGTTTTCATGTAAATACACCAGGGAAAATTCCCTGCCTATCTTTCTATCTGTCTGAGAAAGTTTCATATTTTTCGGTTTAACCGCAGGAATAATACAAATGATAATGCCCGGTGCATTTAATTTTGAAAGGGGATAGTGATGATGATGATGATGATGATAACGACGACGATGAGTGAAGTGAAATGTCGAGCTGCGAGAAAAGAAATTAAAGTTATGGCTAACTGCGTACACGATGAACCTGACTTGCTGACTTCACCGTTGCCACTTTCATGAATTTGATACCTAATACGAGCGGAGAAAGATGCAAAGTCTAAGACATTTTATTTGGCACAATGCTGTAAGATGGTCGAAGAGCACGGAATGGCTCCAAGAAACGATAAAAGGGGTCCGCATAATAAGGTTTTCATATATGATAATCATAGTTAATAATAATATGGAAGTGGCTAAAATAACCACATTAACAATATTACTGCTGCGTGCCGCGCTCTGATGATGACGATAAGTCGGACTATGCACTAGAGCAGCTATTATGTTACAACTCTATTTCCACAAAAAAGATATTACAAGGTGATATCATCATCATCAACGGGAACATTATATATTAAACAAACATGAGTAGCTACTAGCACTAGGAGCAGCGGTGGCAGTAAGTTATTCGTCATACAGACATTGGGTCGGTGATTGTAGGAAACGCTTCTCTGCCTCTGCTGTGCCGGTGTAGCCGCGCAGCACGGAAAAAGCAGTAGGTGCAGAGCAGCAGTAATAATATTAATGATGGCAAAAGTAATAATGTTTCAAGTCTTTTTAAATAGTTTGCAGTAATAAGAAGTCGAGGAGTAAGAGCGTCATCATCGTCAGGAGAAGAGCAGGAGCAGCAAAAGCAACTAGTAAAAGGCAGTAAAAATAAAAAGTTGAATGGATCGGTCGATGTTGATGATATGGCTTTGAGACGAATAGGAAGTGTTCGTTGATTCATTTATGTACTTTGTTAGCAAAGTATCCAGCTACCATATTAGCTTTGACATAAATGAACAACATACTTATTGTTATTACTATTATTATTACACGCTTCTCGAAGAGCATAATGTGTCCTTTCCAATATTATATAGACACACAGAGCTAATAAGCAAGTGTTTACGTAGACAGACTGCGCATTACCTGAGCAAGAAATAGCTGACAGGAGTCGGTGGTTGCTGTTGTTGCCGATGCTCCGACTTTTCTTTTTGCTCATTCAGGTATCCATTACTATTACTATATAGTCATCCAATCCATCTCCTGTCTCAGTCTGCATAATGCCTCTTACTACTCATCATAAATGCCTCGCCTATCATCTAATTACCTCCTAAAAGCAGTACTCTCGGGCGCTGTAAATGAGTCGTCGACAGTCGGAGTTTCATCAACTTCATCATCGTGATCGTCATCATCAGAGACGTAAAAGTCGTATTATACAGCTGTGCTCAATTACACCACATCATCATTGCTCTTTTGCCTCCTTTCTTTTTCACCAGTGCTTCTTGCGCTTTGTTCCTTTCTGCTCGACCAGAACCTGAAAATATGCGTATGTGTGAAAATGGAAATTATCATGGCATTATTATTACTATTACTACTTTAAGTACTCACTCTGGGACTAAACCAATTGTCCAGTGGCATATCTCATTCCACTATGCTGGGAATAACGTTACTCATTTTTATAATCAGTTTACTCTTGCCACTTTTTAATAATGATTTTCTTTTTTATTGTTCTTATGAAATGTGCATTTCATGAGAGAGTAAATGACAAGGTATGACAGGGCAATGGTAGAATAATTGAAGAGAGCAACGTAAAAGCATATTATAACATCTACATACAGAGTTGACTTACCTGTCTACTAAAACTAAAAGTAGACCTAATAAAAATTTTTATTTCGATTATAATTATGCATAAAAGAGAAATGAGTTGGGGTTCTTTCTTCCTATGTGCAATTGCCGGTCCTTCATTAAAATTTCATGGCTTTCTTTTTGAATTATCATGATAATGATAATGCCAGGAACAGTAACATAACAAAAATATTATTTATTTTATTATTTTCATGTACTTCTTATTGCCTCTCGATATCTCTGTCTCACCATTATTACAAAAGCCTTTGATTGTTCGCTTGAATTATGTACCTTAAAAGTAGAGTGACTATTTTGCTTTGAATTGTTTTTAGTCAAAGATACGAAACGATTCTTAATGTTTCTGCAGTCGCTTTTAATTCCCTTGTCTGGATTTTATTCCACCCATGGTCAACTTTTAAATGCTCTGATTTTTTACCAATCAAAAAGTCACTCACACGCTTAAAAGTAGAAAGCTCTGGCTAAATGTAATAAAGGCTTTAGTGAAAGAGTGAGTTGTTGCCCTATTATAATTACCAACATCTGCGAATCGGTAATAAGTAGCAAAAGGCTTAATATATAATGCAATGCATAATACAACAATCATAATAATAATAGTAATAGTAATAATAATAAAAAGAGAAACAAGTCGAATCATTTGTGCGGTTGGGGTGATGATGATGATCAGAGAACGATGATGTGAAGCTGCTCTACTGGTACTAAGTAATCGTAAAAGAAGCGATAAAGGCGATATTATAATTATTGTATTATTCCTATGATGATTATTATTTTTCGATACACTTTAAGCATACTAAATAAGTGGAGAAGCGAAAAAGGATGAACGAAACGTCAGTCAGTGGACAGTAGCCGCTTTATCTTAAGTATAGGTTTAGGTTCTTTCTTGCTCATTTCTTTTTGGTGAGCAACATGCAAATGCTAAGTGTGCAGTAAATAGTGGAGTAAAGAGAAGCAGTGGCAGTGGCAAGTGAATAACAGTAGAGCCATAACTATGGCCATGATGCAATTGAATCTTCTTGGCTGAGAACTGCTTGTGCCTACATATTATCATTATTGGCTGTGGTAGTTGAATTTTAGGCAACACAACTAATCAAAATATGTAATTAAATTTATGATAATTATCTTACCTTCGAACGAGTAAGATACACTTAGTGAGCGTAGCTAAAGAAAGACTTGCTTGAAGACGAGTCGCTCCTTTCTTATAAAAGCATCAGCTCATCTCGAACCCGGTTCTAAAAGAGTCGATGTCGGAAAGAAGACGAAGGAAAAAAGCAAATGGAGATGATGATGTTTTGTTTTCCACTTTCTTTCAGGTGGCTTCGTGAATGATATTATGATTATTATTACCTATATCTGGCTAATATTATTATGCTTGTATTTATTATACCTGCATCTAGTTTTGGGTTGGAATTCGGACAACTTGAGTAAGTGAGAAAGGAATGAAATGACGATGACGACGGACGAAACAAGTTGACCCGCAGAGTTTTATTGCATTCTGACTCTGTGCTATTCTGCATTCCAATTTGGTGAATAAATTGGAGCTTGTAACTAATGAAATTCATGATGATAATGATGTACTGCATGCTATTATTCAATTCTTTTGAGCCAGCAGTAGTCGCTCCGTCCTTCCTTCTTTTCTCATTTCTTTTCCCATCTCATTCGGTAATAAGGAGGCATTTTACGCGCCTTTAATGAAACCTGAAAAATCTCTTCGAATGGCACACAGATAGCGAAAAGGAGCAATGATACTGAGAGAATAAAATGAAACTTCAATCGCACAGGTGTAACTTGGGTGAGACCAATGAATAATAAAAATGAGTAAAGATGAATGCCTTTTCTATTGGCAAGAAGTGGTCGTTTTCATTACTTATTATGATCACTGTACACAAACCCATTCCCTTTTCGGTACATTAAATTATGATGAAAGTTTATTACAAAGTGAAAATAAAGAAAAAAATCACCTCACGCAAACAAAAAAGTTGAAAGCTAATTCTTAATCTTACCGAAACGAACCTACCATCTATCTTCATCTGATTCCTGTGTAATGCTAAATGGTGCAATTTCAATACAAATAAACTGTCTCGTTCCTTCCAAAGATATTTCTCTCTTTGACCGGAGTGTTTTTATTTATGTAGTAAACGACCCATATAAAAACAATTTGCTTTTGACTCTCTGATATCTTCCCTGGTTGCCGATACAGATATTTATGCGTTCATTTCAATACTTTTCGTTTAACATGTTGATACATAAAAAGTTTGGAAAGCCTGAATAATTGAGCGAGGCAAATAAAAAGTGTTCGAATACGATTATTGGCAGTTTTAAAAGAGGTTCCCTCTTGAAATGATAATTAGGGTGCAGCACTGCTTATAGCAGAGCAAGAGCAAAAACTACTCGATTTTTTGGTTTGCACGGAAAGCTGAGCAAATGAGCAGGGAAAGAGTCATCTTTAGCGTTGTTTTTACAATAGACAATAAAGGAATAAACGAATTACGAAGTTCGGAAGGAAAATGCGAACTCTTGTGATCAGATGAAATAATATTATAATAAGCTTATCTTCATAGATTGCATTGTTGAGAATGATGATGACGAACCTAAATAATCCAATAAGATTACGGGGAGCAGTAATAATGTGGTGAATGTTATTATTACAAGGAGGATCCTCATCACATCCCATCACTTCTTGAGTGCGTTTCTTCGTTTCCCATCTCAAATTAACTGCGTGATGTGATGTAAGAGCTATGTGCCTGTTGCTCTAACGAGACTGCATTAATATTACATTATTAGATATATACAATTTATACATACATATTACTACTGCCGTTGTTGTTTTGTGTATTATCGTTGCACCTTATTAAATGTTGAGCACCGGATTTGGAACAGGTCCATCTTCAACAAAAATCCTTCTGATGGGTTTTTACGAGGCAGCCATACTGCTTTATAAATTTTCTACCTACTTGTCCAACTAAATTATGTTTTATAGTCATTTCGTGTCTTTTCATGATTTACAATATTATTTATTCTCCGTTGCAAGTAGCACTCGCTTATATATAATATGTACCGTACATTGTATTCCACTCAGGCACAGGATTGAGATTTCAAACACTACAAAATTCGTAGGAACAAGATTCTAATATGATCATCATATCATTATGATAATAATGTTTGTGTTCAAAGAATAGAAAATTATTTAGAATTTTCTTTGCTTAATCCAATTTCAAATTGCCTTCATCATCATAACTATTATTTCCCCTGAGAATATCACATCACAAGTATCATGTTCAATACTTCTAAACAAACATACCCTTCACTTGTAACCACTCCAGATACTTTTACGGTAATAGCGACCAAGAGATGCGCATCTGAAGCCAATCATGTTTTTAACATTTATTCTACATGGAAATCCGCGAAATGATTTTCTGGCTTAGCAATTTAATTTAGAATTCTTAAATTTATCCCGTCCCGCTTGTCTTATTAGCAAAGTGCAGCTTAGAATAATTTTGTTTATACTGCGATAGGTTGAATCACTTTTCGTTACCAATCATTGGAGAAAGCTGCATTTTTAATGATTCATATTGACAGGAAAAGTGAAAACTTGTATGAAATCAATTAATGAATACAGTACATAACAAGGTAAAGAATTTCTTAGGGTAACTTATTCGCGCATAGGGGGCATATAAACAAATTATTTAAGTTTGGAGCTTGTTACCCAGCAGTGCCTATTTACATTGTGAATGTCCTACTAATTAACATAAAGCAATAACAGTAACTTATCGGCATTCATTAAATTTACTTATTACCCTTTTAAGATATGAAATAACTGACTTGGCTATTTCTTTCCAACGTTATTGACAAGTATGAACAAAGAAAATGAGGGAAGGGAGGTTGGACGCCAAGTATGAAGACAAGCCCTGTTGGAAGGCTGCACTAATGATATGAAATGGTGAAAAGTTAAAATGACGTGAAAATGCAATGGAGCACACCAAACTCCAACACACCATGCACACAACAATAATCATAAACAAAGAGACTCCCGTGGTAATACGGATGTATCAGTTTGATTAGTGGGCTATTAAGGGTCTAGAGAAATACATATTCTATACTGTCGTTGCGTTGTGGGATTTTGACATACATTATACCCATTTTTACAAACAAAACCAATACCTGAATACGATAAACGTTACCAATACCAATTGATTGTATGAGGTGGCTCAAGAAGCTTTGATATGACGCATGTTATACCTACAACATAGAGTAATGCAGATAACGAGGCTAAAATATGCATAAATACTAGTTAAATATCATAAAATGGTAATAATAACCACTGCACATTACTTACCGCATAAAATATTTTATCTACCCTGTAACAAAGCATACAGGCTAAACGTAACTTTTATCACAAAAGTTGGTTGATGGAATCCAATGAATGCTACAAGGTATTATTGGTATTTTTCAATTGTACCTACTTAGATTACAATGAAGAAAAAAAGCCAGAGACTAGCAATTATCGTAATTAATGCGGGATTAGACCAACATTCAAAAAAGATTTGTTGGAGATCGCTGATACTTCTCTGTACTGAGCAATTACATCAATTATCATTAAACGAGTCTTAAAGGATTGTGTAAGAAGAGGAATGAATGTAAGTATTTTTATAATTGGCCGTATTTATTTTCCTCCTTCTCTCCTTCCACTCTCTACAAGCAACACAATCACACTCCATTTAAGTATAAATATTCTCATCTCATCATCATCAATTAGAAGGTAATTACTTACTACTATATTTTCTCAAAACGAGGATTTTATATGTGATTTTTTTGAGTATGTGGAACGTCTCCTTTCAACTCAAAAAATACGATTGGGATACAACAACAAAGGTAAAAAATTGTACTCTTCATTATTATTATTATGTTTGTCTTGATAATTTTTCATAATAAAGTGCGTTTTGCTATTTCTCACTTCGCATTTAGATTTTATTTATTGTTTCTCAACAAAATTTGCTACCTATTCTTGTTTGTTATATTTTTTGCTTCTCTGATTTGTTTCCTTCAAAGTCTGCTATCGCAGCCGCAACAACAACTAAATAATATAAATGCTAATAATAATAATAGATTAGATTCTGCATTGATTTCCTGCCTCGTCGTTTCTTTCTTGGCGCAAATGAGTAGTTATGAATAACTATGGTGTGTGATGCGTCTGGCTTTTTAAAAATAAAAATAAAATTACACATTTCGGGCTGGCAAATACGTACTTAATTTTCGTGTAACATTTTTTATTTATTTTTTCTTACAAGCAACCAGCCTGTTACGCTGCAATACTTTTATCAATGCCGTCGTCGTGCGTCGGTCTGTTTACTTTACTTTTGCAGGTTAAGAATAGGATAAGAATACATCATATTTTTCATTCATCCGTCCGCCCGTTTCATATTCTTTCATTTCAAATCGTCTGATGATGATATGCTAGAAAAAATGAAACACTCACATTATTAGCCCTTATTCACATGGATTTTTATCTCGGTAATAATTAATGGTGTTTGTGATGATGATGACTGGTTATGGCTAGAGATCCAGGAAAGAAGCCCTTAATTACACGCTAATTTCATCCATCAATTTCCCGGTAATGCGAACTTTGGTGTGGGTAAAAATTAATTTAAATCGCATTTTAATATCTCATTAATTATTATTGTTGCACTATTCCTTGTCTCTCTGTATCTCACGTAGTTTAATACATACCCGCACAAAGGGCTAATTTCAATCCAAAGCAAACAGGAAATATTGCAAAAATAATAAATGTAATGTAGTTTTAAATGTGATACGAGTACGTATACTTGGATGTGTTAAAATATAAATGTTGAAGCATATTTATCTCTCATGTATGTTGATACCACATCATTCGCAATGGATGGGAAACACTGACAAAAGAATTGTTATTAAATATCCACTATTTAATATGCTATGAAGTGATAGGAGGCTGCTCTCTTTCGCTGGCAGATACACCAACTTTTTTATATTCGTCTGAAGCAACGAAAGGTGGAGAATTTTCAGCCTCCTTTCTGTCGATACGCTCCAACTGGTTTAAGTCACCATTGAAAATTACATGGATCTCAATGCAATATTATTATCATCATTAATTGTACAGCAGTTAAATAGCAAATTATAGCTGAAGGTGGAATGATGTATTATGTGATAAACGCTGCCTTGCCGCGGATCCTGAATTCTAGATATCTGCCACCTTGCTGATACGCTTAATCGTGAAAAACAAAAAATAATAATAATGAAATGCAGAATTTTATAGATAATATCATTATAAACATTTTCATAAAATATTTTTAAGGTACGGGGCTGGCTGTGAATTGCTGCGTGAATTTTTTCTAATTCCACACAACACTAACTCCGTGAACCGGGGTAATGTAATGTGGGTGGCAACTGGCAGCAACAAATTGAAAATTATAAAAAGCTTACCATTCTTTCAAGACATTGTGAAACTGAACCCTGTGCAATTTGAAAAATCAATGTGGTTCTTTTATTCGAAATATTAACCCGAAGCAATTTTTTATTGCCGAGGTGGGCAAACTTGTAAACTATTTTTCTCCTGGCATTGCCATTAATGATGTTTCCATTAAATATGCCATTAAAAATTCTTACATGTGACACATAATTTAATACAGCTGAAATTGATACTACTTATCTAATGAAATCTCAAACGAAATCAATTCCAACTTACAAAAAATTAGATGCGTCACCCAATTAAAAGATAAAGAAAATCATTGAAATGATGGAATAAATAACTTTTCACTGCGAGAAGAAGGGAGTGACGACCGCAGCATAAATGCATTAACTTCAACTGTATTAACTGTCCAACCAACAATATTATGCATTCAAATCCTCTGCTAAACATGAAGGTTTCTAAGCATATCTTAATATATAAATCAGGATATTATGCAGAAAAATAAGCGGGCAACCATCGCATTCACGTCATCACGTAATCAGTCTTGTTCGAAGGTATTATTAACATAATTGCACACGCATAATGTAGTATTATGAAAAGTATGCAATATGTATGTACCTACCTGAAAGTATCTGACTAAATAAACGTGTGACGATGGGTTCAAGTTATGAATGATAAATTACCAAATATGAAGTGACTTGATATATCATGAATTTGATTGTTCATACAGAGCATTAAAACTCGGGCAGATGCTTGCATTTTTTTACCACACACAAACGAGTCTTCATACAAAGAACATAAAATTCTTCTCATTATTACAAATAATAAATTATTCCAAGAATTTTTAATGACTGCACTGCGGCTCCTCTCGAATATTTGTCAGTGCGCATTACATATTGGATTACTTATTAATTGAACTGAATTTTAAACCTGTGAAATAGTTTGAGCACAAACAAAATAATTATTGTTTTTAATGTTTTACTATTGGTTCATGTTAGAGCTTTCTAGGTACCTGGCTAAATTTTTGTAACCTTTTTATCCCAGTTTTCCACTGAAAATGACGCGGGTTGTTTTAGATAACTAGATATTAGCATCAAGTTAGCTTGTCTATGTAGGTATATATTTCTTTGAAGGAGAAAATGAAAATAAGTAGTATAACAACTCATTAATGATTACAATCTTACCACAGATAAGTTCTAGTGAAAAATATAGTATTTGTGAATTTAATGTATAAAGTAATAATTTTAATAAAAATACAATTACTGCTGTACTTATCCGTGAAACATTCAACTAACCTTGACTTGAGAAGGCTTAAACTGCAGTGAAATGCTATTAATGTAAATAATCCGTAAAATGGTCCGTTTCGCTATTTCCGTTACTCCATAGTAGCCCAAACTAAACCGTGTTATACAACCAGCGGTTTTACCTTGCCTGATTTCTGTTGGGTTGCTCAAGTTGAGCTCGTTTTGTTTGATGCGATGCGATTGGAGACTTTGAAGTGTGCTCTTTGTCTAAACTGTGTTGTGTTGCGTTTTAGGAATGAGAACAAAGACTGGGATAAATTGCTTTGCACAGTTTCAAGGTAATTCGTGGAACTCGAAAAGAGATCACATTCCAACATCTCTTTATGAAAACATGATTTACAAAGAGTTATCCGCTAAAGAAAGGGACGTGCTTTCATTCATCCCTTCTCTACACAGGTAGAAAATGTAGATGTATAAATATAAATTAGCTAGTTCCGCGCTGTTATGTCGTCGGAGTCAGATCGGTTTTTCATTTTCGAAAATATGCCAACTTGAATCTACTTCCTATAAGTGAATTAACGCATGAATGCAAAGCTATCCACTTGAGCTGAAATTCACACACCGTCAAGATTTTTCGCATAATGTTATCCACTGAATTCCATGAGCGTGCTCACACTTTTATTAGGCTGATATAAATCATTTTCTAATGTGGAAGAGAGCATAACGGTGGCAAAAGGTGATACATTGATGCTGCATAATATTAGAGTTCCTAGTCGCTCTTCCGAGTTCCAACTCTCAAAACAACTCTGCATCTCATAAAGCGTATAAACATGACATCACGGCGTGCGTGGTGCAATAGTTTTGAAAGTAGCTCTGCCTGCTCCTCGAAATCTTTCTTTCTTCATTGTAGAAAGACTTTAAATGTTGCCGAAGCATAGTCAACTGATTTGGTGCCAAAAGGGGAGAGAAAGCACATCGAGTATAAAGCAGACTAATCCCAAAGCTGTTGCTAAAGTGGAGGCAAATGAATGAACAATGATAATCATTCTCATTATTATAATGACATGCTTTTCGGGACTTTGGCTTGACGTGACTGGAAAGTTGGAAAGGGAAAGAAAGAGGTTTCTTGCTTGCTGTATGCGTACTGTCGCTTCGCCACCAACCACTGCTTTCATGAGACTCTCCTCTGCCTGAATTTCAGTCGAGTTCCTTTTTGTTCCACTGTACCGCATCATATATATAAATATGTGCAAGTGTCTTTGGTTCCTGGTTCTTTCTCTATTAGTGATGTCCTCCTTTTCATTTAGCAATGTACCGGTGCAAGTAAAGTGGCAGACTTTGTCTCCGTCTCTAAAAGCGTAAAGTGTAGACATGGATTAATTCAAGAAAATAATAGTAGTTATGTGTGGAGTGGAACAGAAAAGTAGTAAAATGTTGTCGAGGAGAGTACATTTAAGTATGTACCATAATAAAGGCATAAAGAAAGAAACTATAAAATGGCTTGGATATGTGAATGTAATCGGAGATTTAAGTAGCTAATATAACTTAAAAGCTTTAGTTTTAACTTAACTACGAGATATGTAATATATGAATCAGAGGCTCATCTTTCTCCATTTGATCATATCATCGATACTCTTCTATCGAGCAGTAATAACAGAGGGTTTACAAAACGAGAAGAATGCGCTTGTTTACTCCTACCGCTAGCTACTTACAGGGTGCCACTTCATCCATTTATAATAATTTTCAATACAGGCGAATGGAAGGGACACAAGAGAAATTCACATTATCTGGGTATTACACAGCCTCTGAGTTATGATTCCAAGAGTGAGTTAATTGGCAAGTTCGATCAATTCGAAATAAGCGAGCACAAAGCAAAGCAGCATTTATTATGGAGCCCCGTAACTAATGTAAATGCAAAAACTGAATGAATGAACAGACACAAATAAACGAAAAGAGAGCAAAGGAAGAGCAAGCAGAGAGTAAAAGCAGAGCTCGCAGAGTTCAGAGAGAGAGAGAGGGAGAGAGAATTATGTATCTATATCTAATGGCATAGGTATGGTGATGATGTTGAAGATGATACTGAAGAATGTTTCAAAGACCAAGCTAAAAAGGCACATTATTTATACGCGCGAGAGATATAAAGGTAAAGGTTTAAAACATTGCATACTGACATTCCTTTTAAATATCTACACAAAGTCTGCTCCCTTCCACCAGATTATGTATGAAAGCCATGAGCTATGGCATGGATGCAAATAAATTAGTAGTGGTAAATCGAATGTATGTGCCCCTTGTTTTTCCTTATCTTCTCTATTTAAACTATGTCTACCCATATCTAGTGCTAATTTGATTTACTTCTGATAGATTGGCAAAGGGATAAAACCGTTCGTTCTCTCTTCGTCTTCTCTTATGATGATGATCATGATCGTTTTGATTATTATGTTTGTGTGTAGACGGGAGGCGAGGCGATATTGAGTTAGTAAACTCAACTAAACTGCTTAGGCATAATACAATGCAAACGTTTCCCAAGGACCGATGAATACCTTGTTCCTACGGCAGACTGATTTAATGGACATTTTATGCGTAATCAAAGTGGCACGTAGCAAAGTATTACGAGTGAAGAGAGCTGTTTACAAAGAACAAGTAGCAGAGATAGGGATGTCGATGAAAGGGTTAGAAAGTATGGTCCTTGTTTTAAATACTGAAATTGGTCAGATAAGAAAGCTCTGCTTTACTCGACAACTTCGAACTAACTACGAAGTGGTAGTAAATAAATACCTCTAAATACATTATTATGATTCCTATTATTATTATGTAACCTGCCAAAACTCCTTTTCTACAATACATTATTGCCTGTGTGTGTACCTTGCAGGCAGCAGGATTTTCATCTCGCAAACTTCAGCAGGCCCATTTCACTACGCCTAATATTAGGATAATTTAGTAAAAAAAGAACAGCAAAACGGGAAAACCGAAAAACAGCAGCAAATAAAATAAGTCCATCACTACAGTTATTGCCGTTTGCCTCTCCTTCTTTCACTTATTTATTACTACAATATAATTTGATTCTGTCCTCTCTTTTCTTGATAACTGCCAGCGCCAGCACCACGCTACATTTTCCCTGGATGTTTTGATGAGGGTGATTTTGTTAAAGTTGTTTATGCAAAAAGGTGGAGGCACCTGGAATGCCCATCATGAATAAACACAACTTTGAATAATCATCATGCACACTTCTCATAATTCTCCCTAATTCCATTACATTATTTTCTGCAATTTCCAATGCGCAATATCTGCTTCACTTCGAGCATGTAAGTATCAACATTCTGTCGATATATACATATGTTATCGTTGTCAGCAATGCCATTATGAGTTTCGTCATGGGTCGTATATCGAGAATGTTTCATTGAGGACCTACCAGGCAGCGTTATTTTATGAGTAATGTCACTATAAGAATTGATGTTGATGATGATGATATTATGAGAAATTATGAGTTTGCGATCATCACCGTCATCACTTTGTGACGGTGGTGATACCATAATGCAATCATATTCATAAAATAGTGTATTAGGAGGAACTGTTTCCCCATTATGCAAGAAAATAAGTATGTACCTAGATTTTATTATTACCCTCGTGGTAATAAGGAACCTATTATGCCAACGACAAAATATATCAACGCCAGAGGAGTTATTACGGCTACCTACATGCTATATTATGAGTTTAAAAAGTGTGCTGAAATAAGTGGGGTGAAATTTAGTAGTAAATAAAACTGAAGTCTAAATCGTATCATAAGTTTGGTGAAACAGTAAGTCTAAGTCTATCAGGGGTCTATAAGTTATTCTGACTTATTGCATTCATTATTTGATTACGATTTGTCTGAAATAGAAAAAAAGTACAGTTTCAGGGAAAACTAAACGAACCATGGCTAAGAAACGCACATAACTTGTGAGTTGATCAGTACTAAAACTGTTTCTAGTTAGGCATATTAAAAATACGATAATCATCCTGGGTTTGGAAATAATGTATGAAATGGTTGGAAACTCCGAGTGGTGGTGCATGGTGGTCCGTGTATTTTTATTATCGCTGACTTGTCGTTGATGTGAAACAGGAGCAAAAAGTTATACGATTACCAATTCACTACTGACTTTCATAATGTATGGCTTGCAGCAGTCGGGCTCGGAGAGAATTAGTGGAAAAGAAGGGAAGAGTGAAAAAAAGACTGGCGCAATAAGTTTTTCAAGATTTTTTTTTCTCCCTTGGTGTAACGCAAATATGTATGTAATAGTAATATATAATATTATTATTAGTAGTTGGTTAAGTTAGTAGTAAACTCAAGCTGCGCCTGAACGGTTTGTATAAGGTAATTTCTTTTCTTCTGTGGTGTCATGTAAGCACAGGTTTGATATAATATCGACGAGCGCGTTGTAATGTAAATTGGACTTAAAGGTAATGTATGCAAGGGAGCCGTCATTCTTGTCCTGTGAGTTTCAGCATAATTCATGGGATAGCCTATAATTTAGGCTCATAAAATAAATCATTATTAAATTGGAACGAGGGAAATCGACTATAAATAGTTGGCTATGTTGACATAATCTATTTTATTGAGAAGTACCAATGGTCCTTGGGCTCTCTTCTTTACTCTTTTTGTACTCTTTACGAGGAGAAAGACTTCGTCATCATGATTATATGACCAGTAATATCCATTTTGTCTCATGTTCCTCATGCTGCCGCTGCTGCGGCCACTACCGCTCCTATGTTGTGGTAGTTGTTGTTCTCTGTGGAAGTGTCTTGAAATATGTTCGTGGTGAAACACGGCATCATTCACCTTCATCAGTCAGTACAGTCTCCCATGTGTTACAACAACGAGGAAAGTTGCTGCTGTTTATCTGCACCGTAAGTGCACGTGATGCTTGCCCAAGTTGCATATTTATTTACCACGTCTGTTAGTTACGGTGTTCCCTTTTGTAGACAAAACTTGATGACTTCTGCCTTAGTAATAATAATAATTCGAGTCTCTTAATTCCGTTTCGCTCATCGTTCTCTTCTCTCAGTTTTGTTATTATTATTAGCTTTAATAAGCACTAAAGAATCAGGCAAGTTATTGTTTTCGGGAAGTTGCGCGACTCAGCCAGAGGAAATGAGATGGTAGCATGCCGATTTGCCGTCCATTCATTTATGTAGAAGAACGGTGTATCCACTTGGCACACACATTCATTACATGGCATTATTTTTATGAAAGCATAAAGAGTTTAGTATTATTGGGACATTGAGCTTCAATGATTAGGATCCTTCAGGGCCATTTCCACCTTATATGTGTATTTATTTATTTATAAAACTTATGACGATGAAACTAAAAAATTATAGCACAAATCATACAAAAGTTTCATGAAACGGGAACAGGAATTTAACCAAGAAATCGTGTGTGTACACCTCAGATTTATTCCAATTTGGAACATAATAATCATAATGATAATGATGTGATGTAACTGACATTTCAAGTCTTGACTTTGATGTTTATACACAACTTAACCAAACTGTGTACAACACTGACCGCATGTCATGTGGAAAGGGGAACCCAGTAACATTTCATCTATTTAGGTTCCAAGGTAGAGAACGCACAATGGAATGATTAGTATGGTTTATAGATTTTGTTCGCAAAAGGCCGTGCGTTATAACCGAGTCCCTAAAATTTGTGGCTGTTGATAACAGTAAATATTGCAAATCGTCAATCGTCAAGATTATGTAAATAATGGTCGTACGGTTCAAGATAAATACTTTTCACAGAAAAAAATATATATCGTCCTACTTATAATGTTACCGCACTGCTCGTGTGATTCCTCTTTTTTCATATTCACCTTGAACCAAACTTTTACAGAATTGAAAGCGTAAAAATGAGATTTTTGTTCACATTTGACTTGATAGAAAGCATTAATTTCGGAAAGCAGCCTTACAATGGTGGATTTGATTGTGATATAATGCACAACACATAAATAAATTCGTCTTGCTCAATAATACAATTAGTAAATTGTTTGTTCGGTCGGAATCATGATTCGTACACACTTTGGGAAAAAGGGATGTCATGATTTTATTTCAGGTTGGTTAGAGGCATGCGCGGAGCAAATGTTTACGATAAGATTGAATTTGCGGAAAAAGTCAAACTCATTTGAGAAAGGACAAAACAGACATAAAATATCTTACAAGTATGTAAATACGTAGATAATATTTAATCTGTGGCACGGCTGCTAGCTTCCTTCCTGGTTTTAATAGAATCCATTTTTTGTTATGTAATTATATGTAAGAGTAATCAGTAAAGTGGTTGCTCTCTGTCTTGATGATCCTGCCAAAAACATGTCTATCTTAATCTAGGCTTTACAATGCTGACAAGACGGCTGATGCTTCTTTTTATTTTATATCTCTCTTCGCATTTTAAGTTATTTCGGATTTACGATCCAAATTCATGTAGACGAAAGAAAACGTGAAAAAAAGATGTGCCTCCTATTTTTCTTTAACAACATTCTCAAATAGAACTCATGCATATCTCACACTAGAGCGTGCATCGGAGTCAACTCATTACAAGAGCACAAAGCATTCGTTTTCTTCACAGACTCTTGTAAAGTTCACGCAAAAACAAAATACGTACAAAAAATGTACACCGAAGAATGAAATGGATGAGTGTGTTTTGAAAAAGAGTCGGTTTTAAACATCACACACAAAGTAGGTGTACGCTCTCATTTACTGTATGAATAAATGCAGACTTTAAAGTAATGTCGCTTTTTCATTGTCTTTCCCTTTCTTCATTGGCATAATATCACTTTTATTTTCCTCTGAAAGTACATAAAAAGCGCCTGTCTCGTATAAAAAGTTCTCAGCTATTTTCTACTCTTTCTGGGCACTTTGCTTTGGCACAAAAGTGCATTTTATATACACACAATCTACTCAAAGTACATTACATGCATTCCTCATTTTATAGAGATCACAATGAAGTACATTAAAACAAAAGGAGAGAAAAAAATCGAATTTAGTTTTCGAGAAGGGGAAATGAAAAATCTACTGTTTGCATGAATCTGTATAATCTTCCACAATCATTATATTCTAATAGAATGCACATGCCTCGTACACCACACATGCAATTGAAATGCTAATTTAATGCTGCAATACAAGTAGCAATGAGCTAAGGAGCAGCATTAACTTTTAGTAAAGATATCAAGTCAAAATAAACGCCACTAAGTAAGCATTCTCGTAAAAACGACATAAAAAATTTGTAAACTCATTACATTATAAAGAATAACGCCGTTGATGACTCTGCCACCAGGCTGTAAAAAACGGACTTGGAAGTAAAGTAATAATGTAGGCAGCTAGCTAAAAATTTCTTAGAACACACATCATTGTTGGCTTCCACCTACTGATTTTTTGAAAATTCTAAAAGTATGTAATGTATGAAAGCAGCGATTTTATAGAATTTGTATGTGCCCATTCAGTTCATCTTATTTGATTATCCGATCATTCCCAATTTCTTTTAGGAATTACGAAACCCAACGCTTGATAGTATTTTACAGAGGCATTCCCTAGAATTACGAAATAAATAAACTGCTTTTACTCTCACTTTTGCTTAAATAATGTATTTATGGCTGCAGTGTTTATTTGATTGTATTGAAAATGTAGGCAATGAAGAGACACTCAAGCGAGAACCTAGACAAAAGAGATTCGAGTTATATAATAATAATAATAATGTAATAATATGATGCATTTAGTCTTGCAATCACAGAGAAGAGGCTTTTCCCTACTACTCTGTTGAGGTGCAAGTCTATAGTGGTAATGGATAATGTGTATACCGGGAATATAAGGACAATAACAAGTAAAGTTTTACAGCTCGGATGGTTATTACTGTGACTGAGTGGAGGGATATTCTACATAGAAGAAGAATGTCTCGTATTAAAAACTGAGCTGAGCGAATTGCTACGCAATACTCGGAAAAGAGTAAAACTGCTAATTATAGGCTGGATGAATTCCAACATTCAATCTATTGTGTGCTAAGCATGCAATATAATTATTCCAACGAGCATATTTTGCATAATAAGTAAGTTCAACCAGCCAAGCAAAAAGCCAAACCGAGCTTTGTCGAGGTTGTTACAAAGATGGGTCGTTTTTCTCTCTTTCTATAATGATAATAATGATAATAATATGTGCACTTGGTTTGGTTCGTTGAATCGGTCGGTTTGGTTTCTTCTTTTGCCACTGTTCTGTTTCTGCTCCTTCCTGATCATGATGTTTCTCCTCTTTCTTTTACACTCACAACACACTCATACCGTTTGAATATGACAGTGGAACGTTTCTCTAACTGTGATGTGATAGCGTTTATTGCGAGTATTCTTTACTTTAGGTAGATCATCGCTTTTCTCGCTACTTATTAGCCTGTCTTCTTGTCGTCTTCCTCCTCCTTCAATGACTTTCCACTTTGTGTTCCACGCGGAACACATCATTTTACTTACTCGATGAATTCTCGCTTTCTCGTACATATATTTTATTTAGATTCTGCACCCGTGAATATTTATAAGTTTCAACTTGTGTTTTTCTCCGCATTACCGTCACTCTTACCTATTTCTGCTTCTTTATTAGTGTGCTTTGTACAACAAATAGGACAGAATGAGTAGTGAGACAGCAGTAAAAAATGAGCGTGTCCACAACTACCGCAATAGATCAGGAGTAAGCAGAAAGAAATTCGGGAGTGTCATGTCATATTTATGTGTTTTTTGAAAGATGACAGAAACGGTCTCCCACCCTGTCTGTTACCGCAGTGGAGGAATGCTATGTCCCACAAAGAAAAAATGATAATAATAGCAATAATGACGATGATAATAACGACGCTGACGATAATGATATGCACAACCTTTCTCATCTATACTTTACAAGTCATATATAAAATTAAACCTGGAAATAATAATGATACATTTACATATTTGCGAAATAATGTGCTATCGTGTTTTCTTGCTGAATAGTATGTAGCTGTAGGTTTAGTTTAGGTATAAAAGAAAATGATGATGACATGCCCGGAGACATATCCAGACACGTTAAGTACGAATGTAGGTTTTCTCTAATTCTAGCGTTTTCTCTAATATTTTTGTCAATTCTACACGGACCGTAAAGTTATTAATGTGCCAGGAAAAGGACAGGTAAAATATGCTTAATGTTATGTTGAATACTTTTTATGCGAATAAAATAGCTCCGCTTGCTGTCATTATAATGAGACTATTTTTTCATGAGACAATAAGGATGAGAATCAAACCTTGCTGGATGGGAATATTGTAACAAAGTTAGTAGGCGGCTTATAGATATTTGGAGTATTTGGAGATGGATGGACGTTTATTGGACGCGCTTCAATGATAATGATAATCATAATAATAACAATCAACTCAAAGTTGCTACTTCTCGGCTGTATTTTTGCGTGCACATTCTGAATGCAGAACACATGAGCGTTGCTCATTATTACCATTATTATTATTAGCATAGCTGATTATGTATGTTAAAAACTTAATAGCGGGTTTCTTTCGCATAATTTCGACTGCTGTCTGCCAGTTGTTTACTGCGCTCCGCTTTTAACTTGAAATGCGGCAGTGAAAAGAAAGTAAAGCTCAGCTCAGCAAGGAACTAAGATCGACGGAGTGAGACTGCATGGGGTTACTAGCATAGACAATAATATATTATGATGACATAAGCATTTCATTTCATTGAAAGAATGGAATCGCTGATAGTATTCATTAATAATAAAAACTGCAATTTTTGGCTATTGTTAAACCTTTAAAATATGCGAAATTAATGTTTGTGTAATACCCTTCTATTTGTGTTGTTGTGTTGAAACTGCGAGCGTACTATTGTCAGCAAAGAATGGAAAAACTTTGCATAACATTAGAGAAGAAATATTTATTGTTGTACTGGCGTGGTTAAGGTCCTTGATTACCGTAAGGTTGGGAATCGGCGGAGTAACTAAATCAGCTTTGGAGCAAACCCAACGCAACCAAGGAAGTAAATCCGTCAAGCTACCAAACGCATAAAAATGTTAAATGTATTGTATTTCCTTACTCTCGCTTTTAAAAAGTTCTATAAGTATGAACTTTTTAAATAAAAAGCTAAATAGTACATAATATCATTTTATGCATTTGTATCATACACTATTTCCATTGGTATGGATGATAGTCTTCAAAATAAAATTAAAAGAAAAAAATTCACGATGGATTATAAAAGGCTATCAAATATTTATTAGAGTATAATACAAGATTCATGGTGCCCAAGGGTTTGAGTAAATGTTGGATACACAAAGGTGCATGTTTCTTCGTGTTATGGATATTTGATGTTCAATTATTCCACATTCAGTTTAATTATGTCGGCAATAATAACAAAATAATGATTATCAGATTAGCTCTCTAATGGTTTCATCATTAATTCATAAGTAGTGAATGGTCAATTGAGGTTGAGTCAGTGATGAAACGCCTCCTTCAGTCCTTCCCATTTTCCAGCTACTTACAAATTGCGAAAATGGACTATGTATTTATAATTCACTCACCGAGGGATACATAATATGCACCAGTATCCATTCTTCAGACACAGTGGCAGTAATGTGTAATGGCAGGCAGGCAAGTAATTTAACTTGCTCTGTTTGGTCCTCGACAAAGAATACAGATGAAGCAATACTATTTAAATATGGTTTTCCAGAGGACTAGCTTATATTATTCACCTTTATTTACACGAAGAGTCTAGCAAGTGAATATGACAGAAGAGGTTAGAAGAATTATCGTGGACAAGATTGTGCAATCAATTAATTTAACTGGGCATGCATATCTAAAAGGTATAATCAGAGAGAAAAGTGATGCTTGCTGATCAAGGGAAATTGTAGCTGAAAGCAGAGAACTGCTAAGGCTTGCGTCTCTCTTTCTCTCTCCAGTATTTTTTGTAAAGGGAGAAGACAAGCAAAAGTGGAGGGTAAAAGCAAATGAGCAACATGAGCTTTTCCATCAGATGTAAATTATATATAGCTAATTTCGTTCTCGCTAATTACACAGGTCAAGTTTTCTATCATCGACGCCATATCCTCCATTCGACTCATTTAATTTATACAGGGACATGGCATGCCAGCAACTTTGCTGGTTGTTGTAGGTAAACGAAACTAACTAGCGAGCGACGAAGCAACCGTGAACGGACCCATCACAAGGCGATTTTCCCTCTTTTCCAGCTTATAACACAATGAACATGAGCATTGCACTGGCTTTCTCTTTGTTGCCCGAGAAGGTTGACGTGACGCGTGCTGGCAGTAGTAGTGTTGCTCCTCTATTTTCCAGCATAATAATAATGGGCGACCGTGGTAGAGCGTAGAGGTGTGATGATGAGAAATGAGAGATCCATCCAGCTACCTATTTGCTCCATTGAGTGTATATTCATTCACAATATGAATTAGTTAGTAGGATAGCGTCGTTGTGTACATGATTCACTTGAAACAAAGAGAGTCAACACAAGACGGAGACATGCATAAAAGAAAGAAGCTTTAAAGTGAGTGAGTGGGACAACGGATGGTTACTTGAATGCTGAGACTGGTGAGCTGGCGATATGATCAACTATCAGTTTTATATCGATACGATGATGATTGTGTTTCTCTGCTGGCTTACCAAAAAGAAAACCTTTCTACTTACACTTGCTGTGCCAGTAGCAGCTTACCTTGTGTAACTCATGCAGGAATGAATTGCGTATTCCGCAAAGTAAACATTCCCTCTTAGAGGCGCGTTGCTCCGAATAGTAATATAATTATAATAAGGATAATAAAATAATAATAATGTCAAATGAACGTGTGCGTGAATGTGTGTATGAAAGCCTTTGGCGTTGCTATTAATACATGCTCATGTCTTTACCTCAACTTGTTTGTCGGCTGTGATGAGAATGGAATCCAAAATTTCCAATGACTCCAATGAGCGTATCTCTCCGCACCCGGTGACTCATCATCATCATCGTCATCATCCTCATAAACGGGAGAGGAAATCGTGCGCGGAAAAACGGAGAGAATGGTTGTGTGCTAATTATCATCCATTGTCATTATGTATACTTACAAGGAAGACCTTAAATATAGCTCCATGTGGCAAGTGTACAATTTTCCGTTTGAAGCTCATATTCATATAATTATTCCGAAGCCTGGCATATCTTTTCTTTCTTCATGCCCGTTCATTGTCTCACGGAGCAGAGGTCCATGAAAATAGGTTTCCAAAAGGTAAAAACGCGACACAGAAGACAAACTGCCGTGCTCCGCAAGACTATTTCATCGTGTATTTTTGTATTTGTGTTGTTAATGTATTCCGAGGACAAGGCAGCATTGCAGGTGCATTTCATTTGTATTAATTACGCTCAGAAGCGACATGAAACGATTTTATCTCTGTAACATAATATTATTTGATGGTTTCGTAGAAATCATGGATAATTATGTTGATGTTTTGGCTTTTCACTGATGAACGAACAAATTCCCGCATCGAAAGCGTGCACATTATAATAAAGCTAGGTAATTTTATACGTTTCTTTAAAATGCTATTCAGATAATAATAAAGCGAGCAGAGCGTGTGCAAGAGCCAGCGCCGTGTACAAGAGACGGAGGCACAAATGAAAAGCTTTCTACGTATTTGTGGCGATGGGATGCATATCAAGAGGTGGTGTTGGGGGAATGGGAGAATGAAATTATAATTCGCTGTTGTAGAGTAAACCACGCCGGGTTTTATATAAGCATTTTTAGTGTTAAAAAATGATAAAGTAGTGTTTCGTCTTGGAGAAAAACGACGTGTGTACATGATGTGGAAATGGCTTATATTAAGCTACTTAAAGGGAAATTTTAGTTGTGTTGTAAAAAGACTTTTTTTTATTACATCTAAGACTTCTGTTGAAAGCAATGTGTTGTCCAGAGTGAGGGAAAAGGAGAAGAGAGCGAGAGGGAGAGTGAGTGAAAGAAGAGAGGAAGTGGAAATAAGAAATGGAGATTTCCTTCCTACTACTTTTCTTCCTCGCCGTGTGGCTGGGAAAGTTGTAAAGAATTGGGGATGAGAAGCGGAGGAAGAAAAGGGCTGGTTGCTTACGTAAGTTGGTGGAGGACTGACTACTTTCTTTTCTCTGCACATTACTCCATCCTACATGTTGTGGAGCATACACTAGGAAAAATGAAGAGGATTATTTTCGTTGTAGCATAATATTGGATTTCAGCATAATTTTAGGGCGGACGCGTAAATAAATTAAGCTCTTAATTTTAATTTCTAACGAGCAGTGCCCAATTATTGGATTAATGCAAATTACCTACGGGCTGTAATCAGAATTCGTTGATTAATATGTAAATTAATAAGATTACATGATGCAAAGCAATGCTAATTTATATCCAACTTTGCTCTGACTCTGCTTGCTCTTCTTCGCCTCTTTTTCTCCTTTTCCCTTCTCCAGTCTTTTCTCTCTTTTACTTCTGTCGAGTGGAAGAAGGGCTCTGTTCTCTTGTAGTTGTTCCACATTTATATTATTCCGGCTATGCCCTTCGTTCTAGATAGTCAACATGCCATTATATATTACACACGACAGTAGTAAAGTAAGTAAGCAATAGTAAGTTGGAACGGCAACATCATCAGGAGTTGCATCTCTCTCTCTCTTTCTCGTCTCAACAAGATGAGGCCAGAGACTCTACTTAAGTTTGCCAGAATTCATGGAGTTGGGCTACCGATGCTGACGCTCTTGTTGAAAGTAAGCAGCATGGGCATGGAAAAGAGACCACTACTTAAAGTTACTTGCTTACTCTTCTGAACACTTCTCTATGACTCTAGACCTCACAGCTTACTTTATGCGACTACGCTCAGCAAAGAACATTTGTTCTTAAATTAGCCCAATGCTATATTAGCAGAGTAAAAGTGAGGATAAGGCTATAAGAATGAATGTGCTTACACCAAGCTAGACAGGAGAAGATGCTACTTGAGCTAACTACTTGACTTGACCCTTCGTCATTCCGTCCTTGGTTTTCCAACTCCCGAGCACTGAGTACATATGATGAGCGAAACAACAGATTTTCTTAAACATGCAACTATCATCTGCGATATGCATATACACACTATAAACTACCGTTACTTTTACTTAAAACTATGTCTTCCTTCCAGCACCTATTAGACACACTTTGCTATAAGATGAGCAGTTTTGTTGCATGATGGCTTATTTGAGAAGAGATAGTTTTGTTAACTCGCTTGGCATCACCCACCACCAACCAACACTTCTTGTCTTTTCAGTTTAAGTTGCTCAGATTTGCTTGGCTTCTTCATTTCTTTATCTTCCCTTTCGATTGTCTTCTTTTCTCCTTTTTCCTCCACTTAGATACACACATATGATGATGAGGATGATGGTGATCGTCATCATGATGATTCCACAGTTTCCCCGCGACAACTGTACTTTATGTAAAACTGTATCACTCTCTAACTGCCTTCCTTGTTTGGCTTCTTTTGCATTTCTTAAACTTATTATTATTGGCTACTTTTATCTAAAGCTATATCTCGGTACATTTGGAAAAATAACTAAATGAAAGTGTTGTATGTTCAGGGAAAGTAGTTTTGATACTTTCCATTCATTCATTACGGCATAGATTATACAAGCAAAGTGGATTCTTCTCTCCGTTTCATACATACATGTCGTAGTTTGCCCGAATCATCTTCATTTCTTTTCCCATGCTAAACCCTGAAACCGCCTTTTCCAGCAGACCCCACTCAGTGAGAGAGGCTGGGAGCTCGACTTACTTTTCTTTAAAATTCTCATTTCACTGACTCTAGTTTCCCTAATTTTTATCACGGTTGTGAAGGAGGACGAAGTCTGAGCTGTGCTGGGATCCAGTTTTTCTCTTAATTTCCCTCATACGAGGAGACGAGAATCTACATCTCATTTCATCTCCTCAGCATATCATTTATCCAACCAGAAAACAACAAATCTGTTCCTCACTTTTGTAACCCAACTGGCAAAAGACTTTTCCTTCATTTCACACTTGAACTCAGAGGCTGGAAAAACTTTTTGTTCCCTTCTACGTGAATCATCACTCTGATTACGTGCTCTGCTCCTGCTCCTCTCTTTTCCACTCGGCTAAAAGCAGAATGTAAGTGGAATTCATTTGTTTTTCGCCTTCATCAAATCACATGCATAAGCAAACACTTTCTCTTTAATATCCGATTTATCATAGCTAATAAATTCAAAATTTTATTTATGAACAAGAAATTCAATAATCATTTATATTTGCTTAAAGTTAGATACGATTTGTAGCAGTAATCAGATTCAGTTTCTTCGCAGTAGATTGGTAACTTTGTTTTATTTACACCACCGCCAGCCCCCTGGTGATGACTGTGCTCCTTTCTAAGGAATTCCAATTCCACATCCGCTTCTCCAAACGGTCAGGGTGGCTGAATGAATGAGAAACACAGACAGATACAGAGAAAATACATCACCACTTGAATTTGCTCACGACCATTTTACATATCCGGTTAAAAGGCTTAGTGATAACTTCCGAAGAGGTTGTTTGACGCAACAATTTGATGATTTGAGTCCCTCCTCCGACAGACTGAGAGTTAACCTTTAAGGGTGATGCTGCAAAGTTGTTGTGTTAGACATGAAATGAGGTGAGTGAATGAGTGACTGAACGGACAAGAAGCAAACATGACCGTCGGAACAGCAACGTGGCTTGTCCTCTTCTGTAAAAGTAAAGAGGCTAGGTTATATGAGAGAGGGAAGCGTGCCGTAGCAGAAAAGTTTACTCATTCGCTCATTCAAATCACTTTCTTGCTCCTGGCTTCTTTCTCTTTTCGAGTTGATTGCTGCAAATCTGTGGAGCAAGGCAGAGACCATTGTAGAGCAAATAAATAAAGGCTTTAAAGCAAACACTCATTTTCATTAGAGAAAGTTGCGAGTGAAGAAAATTAAGCATTTTATTAATAACAATACTAACATTTGGTTTTGCGTCAAGGAAAGGTCTTTGGGTATGCGTTCACTGAATCAAAGGGTTTAATAAGCTTTTTCTGCCTGGATGATGGAGAGTCAGATGTACACAAGTTTACAAAATATTTATGTGGGTGAAATGATTAAGAACGGTTTAAATACGCGGATGAATTACATTACATTAATCTGACTGTATGAAGAACAGCACAAAATATACATAGAGATATTAAGGATAAAACTTGTATTAATAAACATCTTGATTAGGCTACCTAAGTGGCAGAAAATTAAAATAGCCATTTAATTTTTAGTGTGGGACTTCCGACTTGCGGTACTTCAAACTATTAATATCTATGACGCAAATCTTGTCGGTCAGGTCGAAATCTTAATTTGTTCCCAGGCTTCAAATTATAACTTAAACAGTTTGTGTAAACTTTGGATCATACAATATACAAAGCCAAGTTTCACCTATAGTACTCTTGCTCATTATGCAGATTATTGATGCGATTCAATGTTACTCCTGGAAGAATTGCAAGGGCGGTTTGCCAAAAATCTTTATCAACCGAAACAGAGTGCAACTGGATGCGAGCTAAGTCAGGAAACAAATGTTAGAATTTCTCACAGAAGACACTAATGTGCCTCATTCCCGAGTTCGAACTAATTTTCTTTTCCCTCTAATTTCGCTTAACTAATTAAACTGTTTTATAATCTTCATTACATGATTTGAATTAGTATTTCGAAAGAAATGTTAATCAGGTTCGCAAAATTTAGAAAGCGAATTTTTGTGTCAAGCATTTATTATCCTACGAACGACTTCTACTGAAATAAAAATACTCACTAATCGTAAGCTTTTCTGTAATTTCTTTCATTTCCTTTGTTATTATAAAATGGATTCATTCTAAAACAAAGTTCAGCGAGCGAGTGATGAACAGTATGGCTTAATTTGAAGCTATTCGCAAGGAAATTCAAGAAATCACTGTGAAAACTAGTTTGTTTGAAACACTCGAGCGAAATTGTTTATTTTTATTTTCAAAATACTTTAGTAAAAAATATCGCAACATTACCACACAATGGAAAGAAAGGATGATTTAATTATCGGGGCTTCCTTCAGAGTGACAGTGACAGAACATTATGATCGTGGTTCAGTTGTAATTAGTAGAATTTAACCAACTCCTGGGGTAAAAATAGATCGCCTCTTTTTCACATTTTCAGTTATTTACATACATGCACGCTTATTGCTCTTTAATGCATTATATTATGATATCGCGCATTTAAGCAAGCCGAATAATTGGTAATGTTGTAAAAAAATCGAAGGCTTTTTAAATAAGTGGCTTGCCTACTCATTTTCAGTATCTGCTCCTAATAAAATAATCTACCTCACGTCGGCGACAACCTCTGCTCACTGCATTTCAATGGATGAAACGAACTCGAAAATGAAGTAAAAAGAAAAAATAGGGAAACAAAAGTCTGAAAGGCGAACATAAAAGCGAAAAGTGTAATAGAATCAAAAGAGTAGGAAATATTGTGTTTGATGATGAGCATCACTGATGCATTCTCCAATCTGACTGAATGCTTCTTATCATCATCCTTTTCTTTTGCCGAGGAAAGCTGAAAAGTGCTTTTCGTTTTATGGTTTATTGTTGTTGTAGTAAACAGGGAGACAGGCGTCAAGCTAAAAGGGAAGTGAAGACGAAGGAAAAGAAAACATGTTGCTTTACATAGCTTTGTCAGAGTGTTGCACAAACAGCAGAAGAAAGAAAATGCATTCACTCACTCACCGTGCATCCCTTTTAAGACTCCGCATTTGTCTCCGGGTTCAATTCTCTCCTCGTGGTGCTGCTTTGTGTCTTTCCTTCCACTCCCACTCAGCGATTTCTTTTTTCTACTATAGATTCGCAAGTAGATACCTTGTTACTGCCGCTCTCTTCCTTCTTCACTCATTCATAAGCATGGTGTAAAGCTGCATGATCACGGCCACGGCCACAAAAGGTACAAAGCACAAAAGCCGGAGTTGTCTCACAATAAGAATTACACCGCTGAACACACATCATAAGTGGCGAGTGCCATGTGCTCTGTGACACGATCATATTTCCTCTTTAGAAGAAATTGTCTTTTGTTCTTCTTGTGGAATTACATGTAATATATTTCAATTATATGAATTTGAGACAAAAAAGTATAGATAGGTAGCTGCGGTGTTACTGGCGTTTATATGCCAGTGAAAAATATTAAAACTACTATTTATTTTTAAAAGGGCCACTTGAGTTACTGAAGAAAGGGTTATTCAAAAGGGGATAGAATCATCATTAAATAAAACTTTTATGCTTCCTCTATGAATGTTTTAGTTTGATATCATCTTATAAGCTGAAATATTCCCAAAAAATTAAAACCAGACGGAAGTTCTGAAAGCAGATTATAACATTAAGAGTGTCGAAAAATATAAATGTATAAATAGGCAAGTACATTTTATTTTTAAACCATTGTACCATGAAACCAAGCACAAGCACAACAAGTTCATGCTCTATTCAACGTGAATGAAATAGACATGCATTGAAAACATGAATGATCGACGGTGGTTTGCGTAGATCCAGATTATGATTAGTTATGTAGGCTCAGAAGTCCACTGCAACAAAAAATTGATTACAAGCATTACTCTTTTTCTCTCTATTTCCATGCTCTTCTGGTATCCCGAGTGTATAAAAAGCTTGTTCTTATGTATGTAGAGTAGAGACAGATAGTTATCCTGCATCGGAAACACCGAACGAAGTTGCTTTTCTAGAAAAGTTACATATGCACAACAGATCATCATTATCATCATAAAATCCGAATTATGCATATAAAATTTGATGCCAACATATGTGTACTCACCTCACAACTCATTTCTTTCACTCTCGCAGTGAACAGCAGGAAAGGCAAAAGCTCCGGCAGCAAGCAAGTCCTGTTTGTTCTGGATATTTCTGTTGGATGGAATGATGAAGTACGCAATATTAATGCGTGTTCGTTTTTGTTTTGTGGGCTCATAAAGATTAGTTAAGTGCATATAAGTATTGTATGAATGAATGTATGGAAGTTGGAAGGGGTTGTGTGAAATGCTATATAAACTTGATGTTCCTTCTAATCGTCAGTGGCAAAAAATAAACTAGATTTTGCTTTTCAGATGCTTTATAGCTCTGCTTTAATCATGAGCACATAAAGAAGATGATGACGGGACTCGTTTTCTCAGAGAGTTATTACCCATATCCACATTATATTAGCTATCAGGATGATAATAAATATGATGGCCTATTATGCTGCTCCACCGCCCTTTTCAACAGAGCCAAAAACCTATATCAATATTGCTTCCCTTGCTCCCGCTCCTCTTTCTTGTGTGAAGAGCAAGGCACAAAATTCCAAGTGATGACTATGCATTGATAATAAGCATAGTTTGTGTTGTGGGTATTCATAAAATGCTGTATGATCTTGTTTTTGAAAAAATGAAGAAGAAATTGTTTAATGTACTTGTTTAAAAATGTATTTTATTGAGAAAAGAAAACAAATCGTTGGCTCCGTTTTCAATTGAAGTGGAGTGGACAGGAGCGGAGTAAAAATGCGGAGAGAGTGGACGAGAGAGATACCGGATTGGAGTAGACTTTACCCCTGACAGCTTCGTAAAATATTTCAATGTGTTCTTTATTGCCACTGCATCTACCCGTAAACACTGCTTATTTATCACACTCTCTTTTACTCCACTGGCATGTATGGATGATGATGTGATGACGTTGGTATTGTAGTAAATTCGTTTTCTTTTCATCTTCGCAGCCTTACATGTTTTTAAAAATCATGAGGCAATTTGAGGGGAAATTCATTTTTTTAAATTGAATATTTTCTATTTAATGTACTTGGGCACTTTCATCAAATCATTGAACTGCAAAGAATCTAGATTACTCATTGACTTCATTGTTTGTGTCGTTGCATTGCATCCATGCCAAACAGTAATCAAATGTGATATGTTTCTCATTTTGCTTTCCAAAATTCTTCATGCAACGAAAGTAGTAAAACGTACTTTAGCAGATTAATATCTTAGAAATGGAACTTCATTACATATTTATTACAATCATGGATCAAGCACGACATGTCATTTCATCAGTATTTAAAAGTATAAGAATTATTTGTATTAAAGCTGAAAAATATTCAGAAACAGTTAAATTCTTGCTGAGGTCACATTTTGAAAGATTGAAGATCATAAGAAAGGGTGAAGGAGAAAGAAGAAAGCGTGGGGTAACAAGCAAATTTTCTGGTAAGAAAAGTTGCTCTAGATAGCATACTTTGCTAAATCAGCAGATCACAAATGTGTTACTCTGACATGCTTTCAGTCACATTCGGTAACCTTTGCTAGTCGAATATAACAATCAACCGCAGTGCCTAATTATGATTTTAACACACCATAATTTGTACTGCAATTTTTGATAAATGTATGATTTTATTGCAGGCGACATATTAGCAGAAAGATAAAAACTATCATGCACATACAACCTAGAGCGGTACACATATTTGTCACCGATTTAACACGAGTTCGGTATTTCATGATTTAGCGTGCAGTAAATTGAACCTTCGAAAACTCAGATTTTACACATTATAAAACAGTTAACGGTTTTATTAACAGTGAGCTTTCCATATAAGCAAAGGACAAAAACTTATTCGCTCTGTGCCAGATATGTGCAAACGTTTAGTAAAGAAACAATAATGTTATTTGTTATTTCAAAGCTTCATGCAACTCTTGCAGTCCATTAAGCATTCAACTTTCCCATCAAATCAGTTTTGATCTTTTGATTTGTTGTGGAACATTCCCACCTCTTCCAGATAACGGTGCCAAGTAAACGAAATCGTTTTCGGTCACTTTTTCTATTCTTCATCTGAATAATGTTTACGCATGCTTATATATTATTTCATTGCATTTTCATACTGTTACACAACGATTGCAACATCACCACTTAATATAAACAAAAATACCTGCAATGAATACTTTTTTATTCGTACAGTTAGACTCAGCAGTAGTCCAACAAAATTATTAACAACACGCGGACACGCGCTCCATCGACAGTATCACAATCCATGCCTCTCCCAAAAAATATTACTATTTTCAATGAGAAAATTGTATGCTCTGCATCCAGCAAAAAGAGGCAATTTCCTCAATATTTAGGCATTGTTGCTATTTTGCTTAAACGTGTACTTCGACAAGCCGACCAATAAACCTGAAAGATATAAAAATATTTTACTACTTTCCAGTCTTATTGTTTATGCATGCCAAATCTTTGTTGAGTTTGCCTTGCGTTCCATTCCAGGATTGACACAGTTGATTTTTAGATGAAATAACTTTGCACTCATTATTCTATGGACATGCGAATTATTTAAATTATAGCGAAATAGAGTTAAGCAAGCACTAAAAGAGTTCTGTCATGCCATACAACTTATTTAGCACAAAATCACGAAATTTCGGTTGGTTGTTACTCAGCCAATTGTATGATTATGCAATTGTCTTAGGGGTCCATTGGATATAAACATAAAATAAATGTTTAATATGTTGTATTTGTAAATTGCGGATGAGTTTTTAAAAATATATCTAATTGCTCCTCGCTATATTGTAACTCAATAAAA
Organism: Cyphoderus albinus; assembly: GCA_021029165.1. Lineage (NCBI taxonomy): Eukaryota > Metazoa > Arthropoda > Collembola > Entomobryomorpha > Paronellidae > Cyphoderus > Cyphoderus albinus. The sequence goes on from VYYJ01000527.1 coordinate 49,553, forward strand.
TGAACTTTTTGTCGAACCAATCACATTCGTAAGTATAGATCTCGTCACTAGTGCTACTCTTCTATTGGCGAGATTGAGAATTGGAATTACAGTATTTTGTATAATTAAGTTGATTTTTGATTTGCAATGAAAATGAAAATACAATTTGCTGATCAACTAACAGTGATTATTCCACCTCAGTAAAATTTTCCCTAAATCCAATAATCACACAGTACAATGAATGACATACACATTTTTATTATTCATTTGGGGAGCTGTGAATTAATTACGCGATTATAGATAGCTTGCCTAGTTTTGGGGGTATTTTCACAAATAAATATGAATTTCATCTCGATGTGAGGGATTTTGGCAAGTGAATGAGACTCGTAATGAAAGATGAAAAATCTGAAATAATTACAAGGAAATCTCTTGAATCTTAATTTTCTGCTGATGTACATCATGATTATGAGTGCTTGCTTATGTATATTCATAAGTATGTTATATTAATGGGTAAAAGTTATAGTATACAATTATCGACAAATTCTCGTGCACTTTTTGGGTTGTCTATCAATTACACAAACAGAATTGTTAAGGCAAGCTCCAGTAGCAGTTAGCAGTGTTGTATAGAGTTTTCATCTTGCAGTATCGAATATTCCACAAGACACATGTACATACATAATACATAAATGGTTTTATCAGTTTTATTCCCCTCCCTGATGGATTCATGTACATTTGAGTTTTCTACAATCCACAATTGCGCACATCACATAATACAAATTTACTGTGGTGAAAGCAAGCATAATAAAAATAATTATAAAAACGTATGCAGTAAATAAAGCTTCGCTATGCTTCAAATGAGTGTAGTGTAAGTACATATTTATATGGCGCACATGGGAATGATTAATTGCCTGAGTCGCGGAATTTCCGAACCAAACTCTAACTTTATAATAATGAAAATAATATTAATTTTTGAATGAGGTCTTCTGCTTATAAAATTTCACCCATGTACACGTTACATATACTAATGCGTATAAAAATAATGAGTATATATGAATAATGTATGTGAAAGTGAACAACAATACGAAATAAACAGCTTTATAGAAATCAATTGCTGAAAACCATTTTTGTTCATTCCAGTGTAATCAACCATTACTGATTGTGATTATTTACTAGTTTTTACTAGCGAGTAAAACTAAAACTTATAAGAGCATGATAATAATATTAAGTATTCGGTTATGTTATAAAATTACGTCATATACCGGAACAGTAGCTCAAAATATGTTTCTTCAGGGCTGAACTAAATTTTTTTCTGTTCGCATGAATAACATTTTTTGCTGATGCATTAAGTTTGACAAGTTATCCGATTGAAAAAATTGACATTTTCTCAAGCGAGTACAGTTAAAAATTAGGTGTTTCCTTTGCTTACCGTCATCAAGATAACTTTCGGTCCACAACAAAGTTCAAAAAGGTCACGTTGGTGGTAATATATAAAAATGAGAAGTTGCCTTTATTTTTTGCCGGTCAATAATACATTATTATAGCTCACTTGCTCACTGCTCCAAAAACACAATATGTAAATGTGATGATAAAAATCCAGCGATTTGCCATGTAATTTCTGATTGTGTTATGAGAAAATTTGGAAAACATTTTCCTCTCATGTTAAGCCCTTTGCATCAAAAGATTGAGTATTACCTTGATCATTTCTTATTGTAACATGCACGTACAGTCCGATATTGGTGAGTAGTTTATAATCATAGTTTTTTTCTTAAACATATTTTTTCTCATTAATGAAAAAAATGGAGAAAACGCTAAAAAATCATGCTCATAACTTTGTCTTAATAATATATTTCGAACCATTTTGATGCTAACGGGCATGGAAGAAAATGGACAAATATGTTTTGTTCGTGTCATTCTTATAATACCCGGTTGTGCAAAAAAATTGTAATGAGATTTTTTATTTTTTTATACTTTTTTTGTAATTCCGTGCTTTCCATTTAATAGACATTCAAAGTTCATGCTTAACTTACTTATAGGTATAATACATTAAACGATTACATCATCTACTGCTTCCGTATTATTTTGCTAAAAATTTGAATAGAAAGCAATAAAAAGTACGTAATCTACTTCCAAAATATAATGATTTTACCTGAGCAAGTTGGAAACAATGAATGTGTAAGGTAACTTGATTACCCTTACAATGACACGAGGTGCTATCGAATACTATTTTATAGCCTTATTTACCTTGCTCCGTTTCTTTGTTTACAAGATTTGAAGGTAAATATTTTATTATATTATTATTAACAAAATAACAACACAGAGCAGTGTTGTACTTATTTGAAGTTACAACTAATCGTAACATTTTTGACGCACATTTCTTCTTTTCCTGCATAGTTTTAGTCAATTAAAATAATATCAATCTTGACCATAGGCAAAGGTGACAGAACCAGTTTTTTTTGAGAGTTCTGTTATCAGTATCACAAGCTAAAAAATCTGTATGACAGCTTCTGTAATGCAGGGGTTTCAGAGCATAATCTGCCTAAAAATAAACTTAGGCTACCACGAAATGTATGAATCGAATATGAAAGAATTGGAAAGTGTAAAACTAAAAAAATGCAACCGAAATTATAAGATACACATTGTAATGTACCTGGACATAATTGCATAAAATTCTCGTCATTGCCGTATTTTTTTATTAAGTCTGGAGTGAGTGGAAAAACGGGATATGGAAAAATGAGAGAGACGAGAGAGAGATACAAAAAAACTGGCAATTAACGCGGGTGCAATAATCAGAATAGAGACTTTTTTGAAAAGGCGTGCAATGTGGCAGTAATAATGCGATTGTCGGTTACTTTTTCTTGTCCCTAAAAATAATATGCAGTCTTTTCTCCTTTCATGTCTCTCTCGTCTTTCGTGCCGTACTCATAAACACAACACTTAACTACTACATAATATTACATTTGTACCAAAGTAATAATATTATTGGCGAACGACTGTGTACAATGTAAAGCAGAGAATATTGTCGTGCATAATTTGTGTCCGTGTCCGTGCCACTGCTGCATGTACTTATTTTACAAATGTTATTGTGCTACAAATATAAAAATAGAAATAAACAAATGGATTGAACTAATGCACTCATTCACTTTTTTTGCTTTTTCCTTCTGATTACATATAAAAATGTGAATAAAACTGTGCATATCATTTTGATCAGTGAACTTTCAAGCTTTTTTCATAATAATGTAGTAAGTAAGTACTACTTTGGTTTGATTTTGTGAAGGATAACATGTTGAGAACCGTGCTTATGGTGCCATTATGCATTATATCTACCGAGTAGTTGGAGCACGAGTATAGCATGTGTATTATTGTATGGTGTGGGGTATGTTTGATGGAGCAAGGGGAAGCCACATTACGGAAAAAGTTTAATGGTGACTTGAGAGCTCCATCCATACGTATTATTATTATTATTACTTCATATGCGAATGCCTGAAAGTTGATACACCCACCACTACCACCATCACACAAGACCATTATTTATGTAGATATATGAGAATTATTATTATGTGTATATGCTTAAGTAGATCTCTCGTCAGTCAGTTACTATTCATTTTGTCTTGATTTTTAACTGATATGCTATTAAATCAGTGTATAAAAATACGGAGTGAAGCACTTACACATTTTTAACTATCACGCTAGAGTCAAATTCAAAAGAAGGAAAGCTTGAAATCATTCAGAGAAAGCTGATAAAAACGGAGTAACTTTTGGAGAAAAACTCATATTAGGGTTAATTACAATTGCAGCATTACATCAAACAGCTTCGGACCAAGTATTTCCCAATAGATTCATGCACATTTAAGCAGAAATAAAAAAGTGCAGAAATCGTTTTTTAAGAGTTCACGTCCATGCAATCCCATATAAAAATGTACTCGCTACTCAGCATAAATGTTGTTTATTATGGCTGCGGTTTACTTTATTATTTTTTCCTCTTGAAACAAATGCCGTTTTTGTATACTATTTTTTAAAAACATTTTTTGTTTATTTTTTTGTGGGCGAGTTCCACTCAGCGATCATTCATATGCTTTACATTCTCATAAACGTGTGTGATTTCGTGACATTTGAATAAAAAATTATACGTTTTTCCGTACGTTTAACATTCATTATGAATGAATGAATTTTTATGCTCCTGGGATCATTATTATGATATGATTTGGAGATACCTACTTTACCTCATATTATTACATATTACCGTCAGCATTATTGAAATAAGCTTAGCTTAATGCGGAGAATTGAAATTGTATGGGAAACGTGAAGAAAGAAACTTCTGAATAAATCTTGCAGTCCAATCAACATGGGCTCAGGTATGGTTGTCTGGTATTCCATTACATAGGATTCAGGAAGAAAGTTTACGTGTTTATCTATGATGTAACTGGACAAGCTTTCCTTCCGGTAAGAGGAGTGAAGTGAGGAATGAAGAAGTTATGTTTCAACAAAAGGCAAATGTAACTGAATACTAAAATGTTCATTTACTGTTCACTATACATATCGCGAAACGGTACAAAGGTCTGCAGTGACCTTAAAAATCATAAATTAATTTTAAAATCGCCAGCTCCCTAAACCAAAATATTGAACTGCACTGGATAAGGCGGTGGCAACTAAGTACCAAATCCTCATTAAAACAATATCTCGCGATAACATTGGAGGCGGCGGAACACCTTCTCTGAACCCAAGGAAAGCTATGTTGATTTTTATGGTCGTCTGGTGATCTCGATTGGAGGAAACGGTGCTAGTGACTGACAGTGGAAACTGTCATGGTTTGTAGAAGAGGGAGTCGAGACCATTTTACATATAGTATCATTATGATTATTAGGTTTGAAATTGTCTTGTCGCTTTCTTATTTCCATTGTTCATCATTGATGCTGAATTGTTCTCCCCACACACACAACATGTTCCATGTACATTGTGTTCAATAAACAAACCAGCTAGGTGTGGTGTGCTTCTTTCTTATTGTATAAACATACGCTTCCTTTTAAAGAGCGTGGTTAAATTGGTGTCAAATGATACTCTTCGAAGAACAAGGTAGGTAGTATCAAATAAAAGTAGAAAACATAAAAAGGGAGTCACTAAAGGCGATAAAATACACGATATGTTATATTTTAACATTTATACAGGAAGAAAAAAGGGAACGCGATCGCTAATAATATGAAAATAAGCAAAAAATAAAAAAAAAACGTTC
>VYYJ01000528.1:0-54677 GCA_021029165.1 Cyphoderus albinus
TCCAAATCGGTCTTTTAATATTTAGTTCCGTGTCAATATCAGGAGTCACCATCCACTGGCCCACGAAACTTTCCACCGAGTCAAATCCTTCCTTTTCCAATTTCAATTCCTGGATATGGTACTCCAGATCAATTGTGGCCACCGCCTTTTTGAAAATGTAACCCAAATACTCGACAAAGTAGCAGTGCAAATTGAAGTATTTTTCTCGATTCTCAGGCGTGGAGAGGAAACAATTGTAAAAATGATTGCGAAACGCTTCCACCTCGATGCGACCTTTGAGTTTCCAAACTTGACAGGTGAATGCATTCGAGTAAGAAGTATTGCTTGGGGAAAAACTAAACAAAGAGTCCATCTTGGACAACGGACGCAGATCCGGTCGGGTTAGCGCCGCCAATGTGTGAACAATTATAGACACAATGAAACAAGTCACCATATAAGGCACAAACGTTATACTTAAGGGTAACCACATAAAGAGACCCAATACGAAAGCTGTTGCCTCGTGCTTTATTGATAAACGGGCCATGATTTCCTGGAAAAGGTTTCCAATGTCGACTTTCTTCCAGTAAAGCCGTCGAAAAATGGGTTAACATTCATTCTATTGATCTATTGTTACCTCGTCATTGTGTCCAATTTAATCTTGAGATTTTCTTTGTCTTTCCTTAAATATGACGTCTTCGGCCCGACTTCTTTATTTTCTCATTCTTTGGTTTCTGCTCTAATAGTATTGGAACATTTAGCAAAATGCGGTTTTCCCTAGTAGAAATTATTCCGCTTCTAACTGAACCCTTCCCTAATCTATTGCGTCTAGACCACCTCTAAAAAACTCGTAATGATTCCTAATGTGGTTTTGGTTTAGTTAGAGCCTCTAACTTAGAGGATTGAACAAGGTACGAAGATATCTTTGAAAGACTTTATTGTTTATTTAGTGCAAAAAACGACATTATTTCTAGGTGTTGCTGAATAATTTGCGTAAATGGTGTGATGAAATAGTTTAGGAATTCGGTGAAATTTAATATGTTCTGCCTACACCTTTAAAAGTCAGGTTGAGGTTATTCACATAGTGGAGTGAAGACATCAGGACATGGCGTAACTTTATATTACCATTAATATTACAAATTTTTATCTTAGGGGCATTTTGAGTGAATGTAGTTTTAACTCTTTCATCGTGACCGTTCTTTGTTATTTGAAGTACATAAGCGATTTTTTCTTCGGTGATTCAAATTGACAGCGGAGCGCATTGTTCTTCAAATACAAATTGTAAATCCTTTTAGCACTTCTACTACCTAGAATGTCGTAACTATCTAAATCTTTCAGTCTCGTCTCCGCCTGTGGCTTCCTTAAAATAAAACCCAGCGAAAAAAATTATAAATAAAGCTTGATTCAAATCTAATGATTAAAATTGCCCAATTACGCTACAACAGTCAACTTTAACTGCGGCGCTAGGAATAATGAGAAAACCAGATTAACGATGACCTGTCCACGCTCATAGTCAAGAAGTAGACAACTTTTTTTGTCGTTTTGTTAGAATTGGATTGGCTGTTGACTCTGCATAAATAACGAACATGCTGCGTCCTAATTGATTCTTACATCACATCACACCCTGCACCAAGCGACTTTATTTTTCTTCTTTTGTCTAACTATAAAATACTTCTACGGAAAGTACCACGTTTCAAATTTTAATCTTGATTTTCAAGTGATAATAAAAGGGCTATTTTTGTATTTTACTTAATGATTGGCAAATAAGCTACAAATTAATTTTCTTCAAAAACACTGTCCTGGTTTAAATTGTTTCAGTTTGAAATGTATAAAAAGAGGCGGTTCGCAATATTCATTCAAGTCATTCTGATTTTGAGCACCGACCAAAGCCCAAACCCCTTTTATAAATGTCAATTTAAGTTACAGAAATTGAAATTCGGAAAATATTTAGAAAAAAGAAAATTCGGTTGAAAGTTGGATCTCATTAAGAAATTCAAATGCTTCCAGTCCCAGGTTCTAAGAGAGGATTGGTAAGTTTTTGAAAAACAGAGGCGTTTCGCTGAAATTTTCGTGGTTATTTAAATAAATTTCTTCCATTTTTCTTTTGCTGGTTGAAGGTGCAAATTTTCGTTGTGATATTTGTGATCCTCACATTTGAGTTAGTCAACAATTCTAACGCAATCTTCCACAAAGGAAAGAAGGGGGTGAGATATCTTTACCCTGTGCACCATATAGGGGGTGGCGGCGCTGGGGGTGGTTGGGGCTGGGGTCCAATTATAGTTGTCGTTAGACATCATGGACATGGACACGGACATCATGGCTTTGGTGGTGGAGGTGGAAATGGGGGCTACAGGAAGAAAATAATTCACCATTATCATTCTCATGGAGGTTACGGTGGAGGTGGAGGTAGTAGCGGTGGGAAAGGTTTTGGCGGTAGTGGATTTGGAGGTGGCTTTGGAGGAGGCAGTAGCGGTGGGAAAGGTTTTGGTGGGAGTGGATTTGGAGGAGTTCACGGAGGATTTGATGGAGGGTTTACTGGAAGTGGATATGGATGGGGATGGTAGAAATTTAAGGAGCAAATAAAATGTTTTAAAAAATTAACGTAAGAAACGTGAAGTGAAGCACCATAATATTCATTCATCTGAAGTTAACAAAGGTTTGCTTTGGAGCAGTAAAAAAATTCATATCTGGAAAAATATAGCATTATCATGTAAATACCGGAAGTTGTCGGAAGCAAGTAATATCAGTTATTACAAGGTGACTAGAATAATATATGAGTTATTATTGGTAAAGTGTGTCAATGCACTTAAAACCAGTGACATATAATTTTATTTCAAAATTGAAAACAGCTTTTGTTTTCGCACACGCAATAGAGATTTTGTCATATTCACAGTTTGCGAAACATCTCATTTTGTCCACAATGGATCAGTCGGTCGCGGTACTCGGTATAGTGTCGGCAGAATTATAAATTTTGCATAGCATTGGTCAAATCAAAATTATAATTATACGGACATGTTTAAAAAATGCATACATATTCATCAAGGCAATCGATTCATTTCCATTCTTTACACCAACATGAGTAAATCATTATTTTGTGGTTTCAATTTCCGATTCGTTTCACCTTCGTGCTAAAAGGGAATTGTGAAATCGTTCGATAGAAAGAATTGAATAGAGTTGAAACAAAGAGCTCCCTCCAACAACTAACGTTCAATTTGTATGAGATTGGAATAAATCATTTATCTGCATAGAACACGGATGTAGCAAATAGAACCAGAGTTGCTCTACATTGACTTAGTTGGTGTACCTGTACTTAGACAAGAGACTTACAAGGTAAATATGGCAAGAAAAGCCCAAAAGTCAAGTATTTTATATATACATTGACATTGTACGTAGATAAGTTTACCTTATGTGCTTACACTTATTGTTTTGCTACACACCTGTCATTATTCATTACGATTACGTTACGTAAGATTTGAGGCAGACAATAAGCCTACAAAAGAAGTTTGGTCAACTCACCTTGCCTTGCAACAAATTCTTTTTCCTTCCTACTTGCACACAAATATTATAATATAGAAAATTCCTTCTTCTGTAACGAAAATTGCCTGCGGGCTATGTGACCAAATTTGTTCGCTTTTAAATCCTTTCTTTTTACAGTATTCTCTACTCTACATACACTAAAATTGATATTTATTAGGCATTAGGCAATACTCAAATACTCAAATCTGGTCCACTTTTTTCTGCGTCGCAAATCTTAGAAATACTTTCTCATTTTCAATTTTAGTTCAGTTGTTAATTAAATTATACTTTTAAAATGTAAGCTCATTAAACCAAAAACATTTTTAACACCGTTGCGTCGTGGCACGGTCATTAGATCGATGTTTTTAAATTGGGAAAAGATGGTGATGGGTGCATTGTTGGTTTTAACTTGAACAAGTAAATTTTAATAAAATAAAATGTATGTGAATGAAGACGATTCTGTATACAAGGTAAAATGTTTGCCGAACATATCTTTTTTAAGTGACACTCGGGTATAAAAAATAAAGGTTAAAACATTTATATTTTCAGGACCATCCACGACGTTCCTCCTGGACTTCCATTTTCCACTTGGACACAGCCCGTTGCATAATGCGGAACGCAACCTTTCAGATTCTTTCCCTTCGCCGTCTCAACGCCAGCAATGTTCTGCTAGGTTTTCTCTTGCTCGGAACTTTGTTGACCTACCTTAACGTGTCCAGGTTATCCGGAATTATTTCCACCATGGAGCAGAGTGGAGGTCTCACTTCCGGTAGTAAAAGTCACTTTAGCAGCGGCAAACACCGCCCAAAAACGTTTGCTGTTCACGGAAAGCGACTGGACTCTGGTTACTTGCGACATGTTTTTGAGGTCTTTAACCGTCTTGGATATACTCGTGTTAATGTGACGGATAAATGGGACGTCCTCTGGTCACACGACTACCCTTTTCGTGTTCTAAAGGACCAAATGAGCACATTAAAGTCTACTCAGAAAGTGAATCATTTTCCAGGGTCTGGATATATCACAAATAAAATGAATCTTGCCACAAGTGACTTGCCTTATGTGCCGAAAGCCTTTAACATTCCCAAAGACAAGAATGCCCTGAATTTATACGCACGCATGAACCTTCATAAGAAATTTGTCCAAAAGTCTAATAATCACCGCGGGATTAAAATAGAAAAACTGGAGAATCTTGACCTGACTTCGAATGGAACTTTCGTCCAGGAGTACATAGGAAATCCTTTGTTAATCAACGGACACAAGTTTGACATCGGGGTGTACACGATTTTAACCAGTATTAATCCGTTGAGGATTTATATTTATCGGGATGTTCTCTTCAGATTTTGTCCCGAGCAGTACCACCCCTTCGACCCCGACGTTGTGGACAAGTATGTTGTTGGGGATGATTATCTTCCGTTGTGGAAAGTACCAGATTTGGAGAAATATTACAATGACCTTGGCTTCGGCATGAGAGACTCTTTCGATGCCTGGTACGCTTCTACGGGCAAGTCGCCAGAATCAGTGTGGGCGCAGGTGGAGTCCGCCATCCGGACAATCTACATAACAAAAGAATCTTCACTAATGGACTCCACCAAACGATTTCCGCCCGGTGACGGAAAGAACTTTTTCGAAATGGTTCGTTTTGATTTTGTCATAGATGACGAGGGAAAGGTTTATATCATGGAGGCGAACATGTCCCCGAACCTCTCCTCTGCACACTTTCCCCCAAATCAACTTCTGTATGAGCAGGTTATCTTCAACATGATGGGGTTGGTCGGTGTTGGCACCAGTGTGGCCGCTGGCAGGTCTACTGAGGACACTGCTCAAGTTGCTTCCAAGCAAATCTCAGTCTTTCCAAAAGAGTGTCACCAAGAAAAGTGTCTGCATGACTGCAAAAGTTTGCCTTGTGCCTTGTGTCAGAATTGTCTGAATGAGGAGATGACGGAAAGTCTGAAAGAAGCATTTCTAGAGTATGTCAACCGTGGAGAGTGTCTCAGGGTGTTCCCGCCCTCGAATAGATACGTAAAGTTAATTGGGAAAGAAAATGTCGTAAGTATTTAACTTACTTACAAACATTTTTACTGCTTTTAAGATTTTATTTAAAAATTGTTAAAATCATACATTTTATTTCAATGCAAAACTTAGGTACACAGTGCACTGGATACATTGGACGATTACGATGTCTCCGGTCTCAGCAAAGTCAATCAACTTCAGGTGCTCTGGTTCAGGGGGAAATGTCAAATGGACTCAACCTTTTGCTAGTTAATTATTAATTATTTCTTTACACATTTGGATGGTAGATTTTGGTGTAACTCAAGTAGCTTTGAACTTTAAACCATCTGCGAGCAGAAAAATATTTATTAAGGAAATCTTATGTCATTGATCTCATCGATCCAGACTACTTACTTAAAATAATGAAATATTTTACACAAAAGGCAGAGAACAAATTATGCACCAAATACTTAATAAACCATTTAAAACAGAATGGAAATATGAGGTGATTAAATGTATTGTTGTATGTAATTATAATTTGTAATGTTTCAAGGCTTTCAGTAGCATTGTATAAAAGTCACTAATTTGTTCGTAAGTATAGATTATACACATGTGGTGCGCATTTTGTACCTAATTAAGATTATTGTACTCTTCCAAAATTACACTGGACGATTAATTTATTAAAACGGGAACAATAAAAATCTTGTAATATATTATTGACAATGCTTCATTTTCTTACCTTAACTAGCATAATTAAATTATTGGTTGGGATTTGGGATAGCTGGCTGCTAGTTCTTAGTTTTGAATCGTTGACTACACCAGGAAACGTGACAAGGAGAAAAGACACGACAAATACTCATCACATCCCACCTGAAGTGACTTCAGTGAAGTCCTCTTCTACGAAATTAGCTTCGTCGTGTTGTACGTATTTTAATCCAACTGCCTTACCTTCGAACTCCAAGTTAGGAAAGAAATGGAAACTGTTTGGTCGATTCATAGGCTCGAAAGCATGGGCGTGAATAAGGGAACGGTTAATGAGGAACTGCGAGTCTCATTGTTCTGAATGAAGTTGTTCCAACTTCCAAACAGCTCATCCTTGGACTTATTTTTATTTTGTCAAGCTGAACAAAATCATTCTAGACAAGGATAATGTTTTCAAAAATGTAATGTTTACCAACATTCCCTGTGGTAGTATCACAACAACACTTAATTCTCTCCTAAGTGTCTTTGCCGTTATGTTTACAATTTCCCGGTGTACTACTGAAAAGTAGACAAAAATTAGTTTGCCTTCAAATATAAACTTAACATAAAAATGTAACCTGATCAAGGAGTTACATCACATAGGAATGAAAGGGACGCACTCTTGATTGTAATGTACACTGCTAAAAACTGGGTGAATGAAGCAGGAGGACGCGGAAATGACAACTCACTGCAACTCATGAAAATGACTGGACTACTGTTAATTAACTTTTGAAATGCGAAGTAAAATGGTTGTTAATAAAACACTATCATTATTGCTCAATATTCAACAAATAAAATATTTATTCAGGAGGTATTATTTATATATGTACATATCTTGATCTCGTCAATCTTGTCACTGAAACTAACATTATCCAGATACTTGAGGTCATAATTTTGTATACAATGTAATTGTAAGTTACATAGTTAATTGTTCATTGCACTTATTTTTAAACGTACGCGTGTTGCGCAAATATTGCCCATTTTGTACCTACCTACATATTTAATTAAGATTATTGCATTCTTCAAAAATTATTTATTATAGAAAAACAAGCTTTAAGAAATTATTCCGTACAAGAAAGTTATTTTACGCAAAATTGTTGTGACTAAATACTTGTCGTACGTTAGCACCTTACTTAAAATGAATTTGGTAAACGAAGGTAACAAGGTAATTACATTAAATACACTTTTCGGCTTTGATATCCTTTTAATTTTTCAGTTTGCCACAGGCCTTGGAAATTTTTTAAACTGTTTGAACAGTTCGGGAGCCATGCGAATTGCTGTGGAAAGGAATTCAGTGTTTGCAAAAGATTTTAAACACTCTCCAAGTGACTTTTCTTCTTCCCAGGAGCGTATGAAAGCTTGAAATGGAACGGAGTTGAGAAAGGCGAGAAGGGTCATAATATGCGTTTCGGGATTTGCTGCGAGTATCTCTGCGAAGGCAAGAAGTCTTGGCCAAACTATGATAAAAATTGACAATGAGTTGAGTCTATATAATCCCATTTTTCCTTCAAGTTGTTTCAAAGATTTAAAAAGCAACTTACCCCAGATAATAAAACCCCAACTAGCCCACCCGGCGGTAGCGATGCTGATCACCGTTATTCCTGCAATGACCACTCCTTTAACTGGCATAGGCAAAGCTAAAGAAGAGAGGAAGAGTCAGCATGATTAATTGCTGCAGGTTTACTAATCTCAATTAAAAATAGAAACAACAATATTCTAAGAGATACCTCTAAACTGCGCAATAATATTTGTTCCAGAGCGGGTTTTCAGTTCCACGTTACTGCGAGCCTCCTCATTAAACTCAATTTTTAACTCGTCAAAAAGACCCTCACATCCAGTGAGGAGATCCCTGATCAGTGCCTCGTTTTCCTGTGTTAACTTTTGCATTTGGAAATTGGAGCACTCCAAAATTTCTGTGACCCCTTGCTCATGTTCCAAACTGAGGTTCTTAAGTTTGTCTTCGTAAGACTTTTTGAGGTCGGTCATTTCACGGCTCTGAGTCTCCTGATGCCGCACCAATGCTTTAATTGTATCTTCGTAAAAGGCGTTACAATCCAGGAGATCTTCAATACTTTGACATCTGCGGAGGCGACTCGTCTCCTCATTGCCACAACTTCCATTGCTCACCCTCCTCTCATCAGTCGGTGGTGTAGCTGCCTCAATTCGTCCACTTCCGGTTGTAGGAAGACCAGTTAACTGCTGGATGCGTTGCTCGTAAAACTTTTGTTGCCAGCGGAATCGTCTCTTCTCCAACTCGAGAGATTTCTCCAAATCGTCAGATTTCGACTTGAGGTTCAGATTCTCTTGTTTCGTTCTCTCCAATTCTGATTGCAAATCCGTGAGAGTATCTTCCAACGAGTATTTTTCATTTGTGAGTTGTTCAATTTTATCCATCATTAAAGGATAAGTGTTGCTGTCGTTATTATCGATGTTGTGATTCTGCTGATGGCTGGGAGATACTTCCGGTGTGTTCTCTGGATCGGAGACCACCTCCATCTCAGAAATGTTATTAACTGTCGCTCGTGCCTCTCCTGAACGACGCTTTAGAAGGCCCTTAATTCGTTCCATGTTCACCGTTCTTAAAACTCTACATTGATAAAACATAATTAAATCTTATCATGTGCAAACAATTTGACAAACTTTTTTATCTTATCATTATAATCCCGAAAGTCGAATCTTTTACCTTTGTTTGTGGTACGGATTTAGATGATATTTTGCAACTTGCAGATAACAGTTCCAGATTTACATTTCTATTATTGTATTTAGCTGAATAATTCGCAAGAAAATGAGTTTCAAAGTAACGAACACAACTTAAAAGACATCACAAGAGAAACACCAGTAACCCATACATAAGGAAACAAGGCACAGCTCTCTCTAATGTGGCTGCGTTTATGCAATTTTACTCAGTTACTCAGTCAGTAATACTGACACAAATACCAAATGTAGGAAACATGCCAAAATTGTAAGAAATTTATTTGCACATGTGTATGTATATGCATTTAAAATCGAGTATTTTTATTATTATTATGATAACAGAAAGCAAACGTGGTGAAATGAAACTACTTCAGTAGTATGTAACACTATGGAATACATGAAGTGAGAGTGAAATAGAATCACAAAAGTCATCACATGCTTCGGTTTGACTTTAGGCTTTACTTGATCGCAAATAAAAGAGTAAATGAGCAGTATTATGAAGTTGGGCTTTATGAAGGAGCTCCTACGAAGTTGTTAGTCATCATCGCTTCATGGTTGGTAAGTTGGTAACGTTCCGTCCGTTTTAAGTGTGTAACATGCACACGTGATGATAAGCTTATTAGTTTTATCATACTAGCTTCATAGTATATCGGTACATATATTCATATTTCATATTATGTACAAAGTTGTATGAGTACGCGTGAGCGTTTATGAACAATAGAATCCTGTATTGAAAAGGTGGAATTTGCCAAAAATGTGTATGGACAATATACAATTAAAGAATCAGTATGAAAATCAAGGTTTTAAGATGGTTTACAGTTTATGAATAGATTTTATCTTCATCCCACGCACAACGCCCAATTAATTATTGGTCTATACGAGTCCAAGATAAAAAATGTTGTATTATGATTGCACAGAATTGGAAGAAGGGTGGTAATTACTTTCCCAAATTAGCCTTTTGTATTAAATCTTGACATCTCTTTAAAGTTTTATAATGTACATTTTATTAAAAAACAAAATTAATCTTTTAGTGCAATTCTTATCCAACTGTAACGATATCTTTTCCAATGAATGAATCAATCTTGCTAAATTCAATGCACTTTTTCAGTTGACCCTCCCACTCTGACCTCTTCCCAAAGAAAAAGAATTTTCCAGGATCTCCAGCGCAGAGCGCTTTCATTGGGGAAAAGTAGACTGGAGTGTGAATGTTGAACGATATGGGAACATCAAGGAAAAACGTTTTGTTCACATGAGCCGTAGCCGCAAAAATTTTCATTGCTAAAATATCAATTGTCAAAATAGTATAAAAAATGAAATTTGAATACAAAAGTGAATGAATTTTAATAAATGGATATATTTTAGGGGAAACCTTTCAGATTTATAAAGGTAGAAAATCCTGTTCCTGTGTAGTCGCTAATGTGCAAATAATTTGTTATCAAACTCTGGTTAGGTGGTCTCCTAGAATTTAATTGAGTCAGATGATGCAGTGCACGTTCAAACACGTGGAAAAAGAAATTTTCAAATTGGGTCATGTCGCCCCTCTTTAACACTTCTTCGCAGTTCCAGTTTTTTAGCATGGTGTACAAAACTGTTGCATAAAATATCATTATGTCGAAGTTAAATATTATCAGTTATCATTATGACACATAAATAAATAAACATTCTACGTTTTTGAACTAAACCGTTTGTTTAACCGTTTTACCTGGTCGCTCTTCCAAATCATAGCAGACAACGTCAATTGGTATGAGCGTTTTCATCGATAAATCCAACTCTCTTGCACCGACTCCCCACAGATTTCTTTCCGATTTGAAATCAATGTACTGAATTAAAGAACACAATTATTTATTAGTTTTAATCAGCTAGAAATTCAAATGAGCCAATAAAATTACCTTTCGCAAGTTTTCCTCTGTCTTTCTCATATCATAATTGTAAGCTAAACCAAGGAAAAATATCAAATTAGCAATATGAATTTAAGGTTTGTGCTGTTGAGCATTTAAGAAAATAAATAAGATTATGTAAACATGTGATTCAATGAAATTAAAATTTGATTACCTCTCAAAAATCGGACGAGGGTGATCCTCGCAGCCATTGTTCCACTTCTGATATGCGTTACATCACTCAATCTATCTTGAAGCTGAAACAAGTGGACAATCACGCTTGGGTCAAGGTCATTAAATACGAACTCATATTATTAAATAAACGCTTCCAAATAACCTCAATCAGAATTGCATCATGAAAAAGCTGACAAACCTCCTTTTCCAATTGGATTTCCTCTGCGTACGACTTTTGAACAAACACCATTTTGCTCTGGATAAAAAGTCCTATGATTTTTATTTCTATTCGAAACGTTCGCAATTGTCACTGTTTCCAGTTCAATAACTTGAAATCAACTAACCCTCCATATACTTGGCGGATGCCTTATAAGCTGTTGAATTTCATACAGACCTATAGATTTTTGTCATTGCATCTCCAGGAGGAAAATTAATATTTTCCTTGTCTAATAAAAACCAATATTCCACGTAGAAAGATTTATCCTTAAATAACCTCTCCGTTTTAATTTCAGACATGTTATAATTTATTTCAATTGCACAAATTGCATCGCTATACATAAGTATACCAGAGCGTTACCTAAAATAAAGTACCAGCTGGAAGATTCACAAAAAATTAAAAATCAATGATTAAAAACTGTACAGGAAAAATATTTACAGAACAGGTACACACAGGGAATCTATTCCATAATTAAAGTTTATCAACTTTAGTTGACACAGGTATAAAAATTATTCGGTGATTGATAGGTAAATTGTATTTGTGTACATAATTAATATTTCATATGTAAATGTAAACATTTTATAGACGGGTAATTTCGATTCCCCTGAATTCCGGAGGGAGTTGATCCTCCTCGATCATTACATCCAGAATGGGTCCCCACTCTTCCGGGTTGTAGCCGTAGCATTCAATTTTTGAAAACGTTTTGCTCGCGAGGAGCGGCTTGAGGAGACTCATGAGGGCACCGATGAATGATGGGCAGTTAATGAAGATACACTTATACAAAAGCTCTACGTAATGAGCCTCATAAGTGGCGGCGAAAGAAAGTAGTTTGCTGACCGCTGAGAAACTGATAAGTTGACTGTATGTAAATCCAGTGTAATCCACTAAAAGGATGTATTGACGCACCGGAGGTTGGTCCGTGCCTTTCCTTTTCTTATTCTGCATTCTGATATTGTTAACCACCTGTTCGAAAATGTAAGCGGTGTATTGCTTAAAGTCCTCTGCGCGACCCTCTGCCTCAATTTTCCGGAAGTCCCAGCTTCCGTTTTGGTATGAGACGGAAGCGACTGGACGACCTGTTCGGTCATATGCATCTAAAGAGAATGGGTAATTCTTCGTAAAGAAGTGATCAAATTTTTTGTCCAGTATGTTATCGATGCCGTTTTCGTCTCGCCAATTTAATGACTAGTGGAAAAAATAAAATTTGAAAATTTGAAAATTCATTTAAAAAAAAAACATGATTCTGGTTCAAATCCAAAAGTGAGTTCTTCACCTGTCGTAGAAGCTCTTCTGCCTTTATCAGGTTTAAATCTCTCGCTGTATGTAAAAATGAGGAAAAATTTATTAATGGTAAAAATTCGTGAATATTTGGCAATAGTTGTATAAAGGAACAATTAGTTTAGGTACGAACCCCGCAGCCATCGAATCAAAAAGTCGTCACTTCTCTTTTCCTCGTTGTCTAGCACGTCCGACACTCGCTCACGAAACTAGTGGCCAAAAAAGACAAATTTCGTAATATGTAAAGAATTAAGGTAAATAATAGACTTATGCCAAAAGAATGCAAGCAAAAATAATGTATTCAAAGAAAATTTTTGCGCATATTTATGATTTTATCATTATGCTACTGCTATAAAATGAAATCATTTTATAAATCTTACCTGTTTAAGAATATTTATTTCTTCGGGTGTTGGGTCAGCCATGTTTCACTTTCACTCGTTTGATTTTATTTATGCACTATTGAATGTGAGCTTTTTCATGAATTGTTAAAAAATTTCGCATTGCATGAAATTGTTTATGTAAAGTAAGTAGGTATGTATTTGTATTAGAAGAAAATATAACGAGTTGACAACTTTTCAGAGAAAAATGAACTGCCACAAAAAAAAATCGTTCTTCTGGGTCTAGTCTTGTCACAACACAATTTCTTTGGCTTCACTTCTTCACCTCACTTTAGTAAAGTCTTTACTCACATTATTACAGAAGACAAGGCTCAACTCAAGAAGCCATTGCACATCAACTTAATCTCCCTACTTTCTTGCTCTTCTCCTACCTTACTCCATTTTTTGCCATAATTTCCTTTCGAATCCAAAAAGAGTCAGTCGCAGCAGGAAGAACGGAATGTCGGAGCAAGTAGCCGCAAACAAACGCAAAATCGAAACAATACCCAAATGGATAGCAGTTTTACTCTGATTCTCAATAATATCCCCTGCGTTGTGCTAATAATTATTTCTGTTCCGATGATTACTACTATTTTCCTTTTCAGCAGGTTGTGTATCAAGTTCGTTTCTCAATGCAAGAGATAATAACAATGTGAGTACGACCTCTACCTAGACACATTACACACGAATAATCACGAAATGGAAGGGGAGGAAGAAAAGAAACCCTTTTATTTTCTACCTTTTCTGTCTGTCTATGCCTTTAAAAATGTTATAACGATAAACCGAAGTCGAATTGACGAAATGGAGCTAGCACATTTTTTGCACTTGATCGTTGAGTTGAAAATTATGGATGACGATATGATTCAAGGGAGGGATGATGTTGATGCTGGCGGTGGTGGTGAGTTGCTGCATCATGTAACGTAACTGTGGTGTAATGATAATGAAACAAGTTGTAATAAATGCACTCTCCTCAACAGTTTCAAGTTAACCCGTAGTAGCGTCTTAGAAATCAAAACAGGTTCGCCGAAGTAAATTCACTTGGATATGATATTATGCCAAAGGGATTTTTGCTCGACAACGAAGGAACAAAACAAAGTGGCTCTAGTTCTTCTCTGACTGCATATAATACCTACTTACTACAATAAGATTACAAATATTGCAGTGTGGCATAATAATAATGATAGTAAAAATCGCCCTCATCCATCCAACAATATTACTCACAATTTTTATTGCTGTTAACATATTTACACCCAAGTGCAACAATACTAAACGTACAAGGAAAATATTCCTCTTGTGTTCACACTTCCATCATCCAACTAACTTCATCATGAATCAGCGCAGACCAGAATTTTGCCTGCTTTACAATTCAATCATATGCAGCCAGGACGAGAACAATAAAAATTTACGATTAAGTATGTGCGACAAAGAAGCAATTTGATTACTATGCAAGTGTTTTGGCAGTGTCTACAAAGAAAAAATAAAGATGGACACATACATTTGGTTAGGTAACAACGAAAGTAGTTTAAGTAGTTTAAGCGCTTACCTGTTTTCATTTTCATATTTTCAATGAAAGACGACAACTTTTGAACATGAACCATGAGCATGAACTGGTCAACTGCATTCTTTCACATAGACGATGGATAGACGTTTTCTTGATTATATAAATATAAAATGAATGGCAAAGATTGTTTTAGATGCGATAATAATTATGCCGCGCTATTTTTCCTTCCATTCATTTCATTATTCATTAGAAGATTCTTAAATTAAATTACCAATGGGATAGCCTAACAAGCAAAGCAATGGTAAAGTGAAGTAAGGAGGTTGTAAGACCGCATGTATTATAACGTAAATGCACGTAATTTCAGCTATTTTTGCAAGCATTTTGTATTATTTTTTCGTGTGGGTGTCCTTGAAAGAAGCAGAGTGAAGAACCAATCAAAAATGTGCTAACCCTCATGCCTGCAAAGAAATCTGAAGTCTTGTTAAAAGACAGTGAAGCAGTTTTCATTTTATTTTGTACATTTTTCTCTATTTAGTTTCATTCACAACGTAAACACGCTTATTATAAAAAAGCAATTTTAATTTAAACCTAGAGACAATCAACAATCAGCGTACATCCAGTAAATGCAAAACTAGACGATTGTTTAGCTGGTACACATGAGAAGCGGAAGAAAATTGAAACTCGTTCATTGGGACGTAAGCACGAAGTAAATTAAAAGTTAAACGCTTCACTTTTTACTGATGCTGGATTTATTTTCATTGTCATTGTCAATAATACGAGGATTGTTGGTATATTTAGTATTGACAGACAAACAAATGTTCAGGATTTTATGGTCTTGAATTGAAGCATTTCAGTTGCAAAATACTGAGTGAGTATGGCTTGAGGCTATGAGGGAATGGGGAAATATTTTTCTCCCCTTGTCTTACATTCCTTTTAGTTCTGTTCATCTTGAGAAAAATTTACTCAGACCGAAATAAGAGAACAATAGAACCATACTGAAAATATTTTTCCATGCACAAGAATTGTATGTACCCGACTAGACTCGATTCGATGTATGAAAAAGCTGATGATATTATATAATCAAGACTTAACGAAACTATCTGCGTTAAGTAAATATGCATGTTAACATCATCATCATTGTCATGAAATCATGTGCAGCACATGTGACTCCACTCCAGATAAGCTATTGAATTACACTCGAGAACCAGTTAAAAGTCAACAAGTTGAAGATGAGTTGATTTGATGTACAGGTTTCTAGCTGTGACCGATTATAACTCACCGATGTTTATCCATGTTTTTGTTTTGCTGTAATGAAAATGCTACGTTGAATGATTTTTTCCACTTAGGATAAGATAGGTCTTTCATATTTCCGTAAACCGGCGGACCAAATATTTAGTGGAGCATAGCATTGAATTTTACTTTGAAAGCTGGCATGCTTTTTCGGTTGTCATTGTTTGAATAGCCTCGGAATCTGAATCTGGACCATGTAAATATGTATTTAATTGCAATGCCATGTCCATGAGTGACTTTTGATTAAGCTCTTTTATTATGGATGTATAGCGGTAAAAGCAGTATTTTCAAAACTAATTAAGACATGGTATGGATATATTCAGGGTTGTTTCTTATTATAATAAAAGTGCATGAGAGTTTAATTGGGTTAGGACGTATTTATCTAAACATTAATCAAACACACGCAGTGAAGCAACTGAAGGCTATCGATAAATGATAAGCTTGTCAAACTCGAATTTGAAATAATATGAATGTGGGTTATCAAACCAAATACAGCTTTAACTAAATGAGGCATTGTTAACCGATTTGATAATTTTCATTTGATTGAAGATGAGTCTGCGGATGAGGAATGTACATTTAGAGAAAAAGCAATAGCAAGAGGATAGTCCTAAAAATGAAAAAGACAAGTCACAAACGAGTTAGATCTTCAGCAACTTGTCAGAGTTGTCCTGTCTTGATCTTTGCTTCAGCTTTCATTTTCAATTTTCTTATGCATAATGCATCTGTACTTTGCGTGTGATGAATCAGTGAGTTAAAGCCTTAATTTGCATATTATATGAATTACGTATGCACTCATAAGGATGGATGGCAGATGGCACAAACACAATTTTCATTATTTGTTATATAACAAACTTTTGAGCATTTACGAAGCATAATTCCGTACACAAACAAAACCACTTTCAACTCTTTCTACGGGGAAAGGGCATGACGTACTTACTAAAAAGGAAAATGATACATTTCTGTGTACTGCACTGTGATTGTAACTGTGACACTTTGTTCGATAAGGAAAAAGAGATTGTACAACGCTGAAGCCTCAGTCAGCTCAGACCTTGTGCTTCTGACATTATGATCTGACACTCATTGACACAAATTTCTATTCTCATTTTCCATACGACATTCAGATAAAGAGTTCAGATAAGCCTCTCTTGACACTTGTTACTTGTGTCCATTTCCACAGCGAGCTAAACCAGAGTTTTGCCTCGAGAAGATCAGTCCTCAGCAGATTTTTCTCCAAAGTGTTTCTTCGTCTTTTTGCGTTGATTTAAAAATTAAGTAAACTACGTAAAAATGATAATTTTAGCTTTTATCAGTGTTTTAGTTG
This sequence comes from Cyphoderus albinus, assembly GCA_021029165.1. Taxonomy (NCBI): domain Eukaryota; kingdom Metazoa; phylum Arthropoda; class Collembola; order Entomobryomorpha; family Paronellidae; genus Cyphoderus; species Cyphoderus albinus. Next base: position 16,952 of record VYYJ01000528.1, read on the forward strand.
TGTATTTCTATCTGGCAACAAAACGAAGAGCGAAAGAGCCACCCGGTAAAGTTAAAGTCAAAAGGATTAAAAAAAATTTTCAGCTTATTTAATTTTGTAGCTTATCCACATTTTTACTGTAATATCCAGGTCCTTTCAAATGGCCGATTGTTGGGAACCTTCCACAAATCGCGATGATAAACTGGAGCCGAGTCTGGTTTGCAATTGACCACTACTCAAAGATTTATGGGGACGTTATGGGGATGTACTTTGGCTCACGCTACGTGCTTGTATTGAGTAACCCCAAGGATATTCACGAAGTGATGAAAAAGGACGAGTGGAACGGTCGCGTTCGAGACAACAACGAAAAAGTGAAATCGGGAGGTCGGCATTTGGGACTTTTCTTGACTCAAGGTGAGCTGTGGCGAGAGACGCGTCGATTCACCCTGCGAAATTTGAGGGACTTTGGTTTTGGAAAGGCGGACATGGAGACTTCCATTATGTCGGAATACAAAAACGTGGAGAATTTTTTGGACATTCAGGTGGAAACCAAAGAGGGGAAAGTTTGCTTTGACGACTTGTTCGGACCCGCGGTGGTCTCTACACTGTGGAAAATGGTTGCCGGAACAAACTGCGACTTGGAAGATCCAAGCATTCGCAGACTTCAGCAGGTCGTTGTGGACACTCTGAGAAGACGTGCTATTGGTGCAGGTCTCTTCTTCGCATTCCAACAGTTGGGAAGATGGTTTCCACAAAAAAGTGGTTTCGCCCAACAGAGGGATGGCTTCAACTTTCTAAAAGAAAATATGAGAGAATTGGTGAAAGAACATAAAGAAACGAGAGTTCCGGGAGTGCTTAGGGATTTCATTGACACTTACATGGAAGAGCAGGAAAAGAATCCGGATAATCCCTACTTTTTCGGTAACTTTATTAACTGGAATTAACAAAAATGTTTGGCGTGTTTTCAATGCTTCGTAATACATCAGATTTAATTTTTGATATTTTTAGATGAACAACTTGCTGTACTCTGTATGGATTTGTTTGTTGCTGGAAGGTAGTGACAATTTTATTTTTTGGAAAAATATTTGACATACTCTTAATTTTCTTAATTCACTTTAATTAAAATTGCCAGTGACACCACAACAAACACACTGAGATTTGTTGTATTGTACCTGATTCTTCATCCGGAAGTGCTGGAAAAATGCCAGAAGGAAATTGACTCTGTGATTGGAACTAATCGGCAAATTGGAATCGCTGACAAAGAAAAGTAAGCTGGACACGACAACTAAAAATATATTTTAGCTGTTTGCAGTACCACAATTAATTTTGATTGAATTATAGATTGCCATACTTGCAAGCATTCTTGCTGGAGACAGACCGCTACTGCAGCATGGCACCAATAGTGACCCCTCATTGTCTTACGAAGAACGTGGAGTTCAAGGGATACGAGATTCCAGAGGGTACAATCATTTTCATGAACAACTGGGGTATTCACCGTAGCAAGGAACATTGGGGAGATCCAGAGAACTTTCGTCCGGACAGGTTTATTGATGAAAATGGAAAAGTGATTACAAATGACGAATGGTTTGTCCCATTCGGTTCTGGGAAGCGAAGATGCCCAGGAGAAATTCTCGCCCGGACCACCGTCTTCCTCTACACGGCCAACCTCCTGCAGCGCTACTCTTTTACTGTTATTCCTGGAACACAGAAGCCTTCTGATACACCTGTTATTGGACTCAACCTGTCTGCACAACCTTTCTCCGCTTTAGTTGAAAGAAGATAGATAAATCGAATCTCTAATGAAATTGATGACAATTTACAATGTGCCATATGAAAAAGGTATTTAGTTTTGATTTTTGGTTAACAAGAAATGGCTCATCCATCACCCACACTTTGATTATACATGAAGTGTTTTATAACTAATAGCACATAACATAATAGTTATTAGTTTTATTTTTTATTTAAATACTACCTTCTTACAACATGCTGTTATGATAAATAAAGCTAAACTTACATATGTACATATGTACATACTTAATTTAATAATTTGATTTATTACATTGTCAGCAGGCCAAGACCACAATTGTGAAGAATATAACGCTTCCATAATTAAGTTTGTGAAGTAAAAGTAACCGATCTGGATTTATCTTTCTCTATCATTTCTCACATACATAGTGCATACCGTCATGTATTAGTGAATGCCGTCTTTCATCACGTCATGGAAATTCCTGAATGAAACATGAAACCCTATTTCGAATGCAGTTTTTCTTATTAAATATTTCGAGTTTTTAGAGTACGATTCGTACTGTACGAGGGAGAAAATCTCATGATTATTTAGTGTACTCTAATTAATGGTTAAATCGATGGTTCGATTCGATAATTTTCATTACTAGTATCAAACATTATCGTTCTAGGTAGGTACACTAATAAAGATGGCTGAAAAGGAACATAAAGAATATGCCAAGTTCAATGAACCACGAGAGGAATTTACTCCTCCATCCAACAGGCCTGGTTACTTCAGTGGAATACCGGACCTTCTCGTCCCTCCAGATCACGTGGAGCCGGAAGTGGACCCTATTCAAAAAGAATTACAAGAGTTGGCTCACGAAACCGAAACTCCGCCTCAGACTCCGCCCGAACTTGAACCCGGAACTGCAGGCTGCCGGGTTTGAATTCAACATAAATTCCATTTCATAATAAAGTATATAAATAAAACATTAAATTGAATTCTCATTGTATTTTCAAAGGCATTTACAGAAGCAAGCCACTACGTTGCTCCGTGCTATCAGGATGACGGATTTCAACGGAATTTCTCGACAAAAGTCATCGTGGGTGAAATGGGGGTGATGGTGCCTTTATATATTACCATGTTTGTCACTTGTTTCTCGTGAGCTTCATTTTAGTTATATTAAATTGAAAATAATTTTTTTAAATCAAACTAGTAGTACATTAAACTTTCCTTTTCTTAGGGAGAAAGCTCACTGGGAGGCTTTTCCAGTTACGAACGGCATTCTTTGCGGGTACGTTGCACACTTTTAAATCAATTCGAAAATTATTAGTTAATTAATAATTAACTACCAATTAGAGTCGCGTTTCTGGCTGGAATTGCTTACATTTACTTGGTGGGTTTATTTCGTAATCCTCCGTACATCTACATTGCGATCGCCGTTCGGACCACGATTCTTGCAATGTTTAATGTTGGAATATCTCTCATTATCCACCACATCGTGTTGAAAATTATCCACAGCCGAACTGCCGGGTATGGATCCGGCTTATCGGATGAGGAAGTAGATGAAATTTTGGAGGAACAGGAGCAGATCGAAGAAAAACAACATTTTTTCCATCACTCTCCGCCCTACATGATTTTCTTGGCTATGACACTCATGTACATTCACCACGTTGTCATTATTGTTGCATTTATTAAATACAAAATTAGCGTGGGCAGTTACATGATACCTTTCATGGTTTACACCATCACGTTCCCCATCGCCGCCATTTTGATCACACTCGTTCTCAACGATATGTTTGGACACGAACCACTCGGATATGATCTCTTCCAGGTTATGGGAGGATGCTTCTTTGCCAACTATATAACTATGAGGACACCCAAATATCTGAAGAAATTGTTCGATGGAAAGGTTTGTCCCCTCAGAGAGGGTGAGGTTCTCTACGCTGTTATCCATTTTGATATGTAAAAATTGACGTTTATTTATTTATTTTTCAGTTTTAAACACACCTTTTACCAAAATGTGCGTACTATAAATACATAGACATATAGATAATTGTGCATATTTTAGTTTATTTTACACTTTGAAAAATAAAATAAGTATTTTAAGTAAGATAAAAATTAGTATAAATGGTTAAGCACAATAATTATTGTTCAAGCATTTTAAATGTTATCAGTCACTGTTGTTTTGAATTTGGTTTTGATCCTCCCATTCCAGGAAAGGGTTTGAATCGTCTGTTTTGGTGCCTCCAAACTCAGGCCTTAACTGCTCAGCATCTATTATACTTAAAAGTTCCTCCTTCCAAATTCTTTTGTCTGTGCCGTAGCAGCGGATTTTTTCCATCGTTTTAGGGGCAATCACTGGTTTCAGAAGGGTCAGCACGGTGGAGATTATCGAGGGGGCGTTGATAAAGTAGCAACTGTGCAGAACCTCAGGATAATAAGCTTCGTATAATGACCCCATTTGGAGAAAATTTTGAACACCTACATCAAATGTTTACATTCATTTTTTAAGTAGATTACGGTAATTTTCATTTCGGTTTAAACAAAACAATTAAATATGTAACTATAATTCACTAACTTTGGTAGCTAAACAGTTGACCCCATGCAAATCCTTCCCAATCATAAATAATGATCGTTTGTGTCACTGGGGGCTTTTCCGACTCAGGTGGATGCATTTTCGAACTGATTTTGATGGCGTTAGCGATAGTTTCGAAGCATTGCGTAATAAACGCCGTGAATTCGTGGGATTTCCCCGCTTTCACTACTTTCCGGACGTCCCATTTTCCGAATGGGATACAATTCACTTTCAAAACAATAATTAAATAATCTTAGTCATTCATGGTAGTGCTAATTTAATCTTCTAATTTAATTTTTAAAAAATTCACTATATAATGTATGTAAGTGTACCGGGACGGCCTTCTTTATCCATCCCGTCCACATAAGTGGGAAAAGTTTTCTTATAAAACGGGTCTAGTTTCCTTTTTTGAATTTCATCATCTAAATGGTTATCACGACGCCACTTCATTGCCTGAATTTCAATTAAAATGCATTCTTGTCAAAATGTTAGGTTTCTTTTGCTTATCAGTTTGTTAACTTTAATCAAGAACTCACATTTCTTAACATTTCTTCTGCTTTCTCCAGATTTAAGTCGCGAGCTATAAAGGTCAATTAATCAATTATCAATTAATGGTTGAACATTTTTTTAATGAATAAATTGAGCATCATTCTCACCTCTTAGCCATCTTAGAAGAAACATATCATCCGTAACCTGCTCATCGGTCAAAATATCGGCTACTTTCCCACGAAACTATTATTTTAGTCATATTTTTTCACAAAACAATAATTACGATTACGATCTGTTTACCCTTTGTGCAAAAATTTGCGTATGGAATTTGTGTAGATTTAAGCGAGAAAAATACAAACTGTTTAATTACCGTTTCCAAAATTGCCAGTTCTTGCTTACTTGGGAGAGCCATTTTAACTTGATTTCCTTAAAACTAAATTTTACTGAGGAGCGAGGAAAATTAAATTATTCACTTAAAAATTAATTATCCCAAATTCGAATTTTGAGTTGATTCACACGTCGCATAACAAGCCACTGACACTGGAATGAATTTTCATATTTTTCATCCAACAATTTCGCAGTAGCACTTTGAACACTGAACTTTAGCTTTGTACAAACATTCCATTCATTTCTTGCTGTTTATGTGTTGTATAATTAAAATGGAGAGATAAACATCTAACCTCCAACTTTGCACGAAAGGTCAGTCTAGTTTTATTCTTTCCACTCTGATGAATCTGTTAATAATGCATCTCTAACTTTATTAAAAATGATTATAGACATCAGGCAAAGTCAGTGGTATGCTGTGATGAAACTGAAGCACGTAAATAATATTTATATTTATTGATTATCGGTACGAAAAATATAGCGAAATTTGACATTCTGAGTAAACCTCAGGCTCAGGCTCAACTCACACGTCTCGTCAACAGCGCGACACGATTGCACACTTTATTTATTTGTGGTAGATTTTTGGTTATCATATTTTTCCATGAAATGAATCGAACGATGTGGTTAGTCCGTAAAAGAGTTGATATTAACATTAATATTAATAATTGTGATTGATGACCATCTACCTCTAAGTTTTGCGTGGTCACATCACATTTACACTAAATTTTAGATAAGTAGATAAAAAGAACTCTGAATAAATCTCGTAACTCGTCTAAGAGACTCGATAGGGTCAGAGACTGTGAGTCACAGTTGGGCAAAATAGAATCCGAAATGTGATTATGACCACACCAAAGTCGCCAATGAAGTAAGTTTTTGAAAAAGTTCATAATATTATGTTCAAAAAGCAATCACAGATACACACATGAAGAACTTTGTAATGTTGGAATTTGGAATTTCTATGCCCTACCACAGCAAGTAAACTGTTAAATACATATGCAAGAATTATAACATAATTACAGTTAGCCCACTTAGGAAGCTGAGTAGCTCTAAACGAAGGTAACGCTTGTTTCCTTGAAATGGAATTTTCAATGTCGAGCCGGTTGAATGCAATTAATTGCGTGTGTGTATATAATGTGCGTGCGCTATTATAGAGAAGAAAACAAACAGGATAATTTAGCCAATCTAGAGTAGTAAGATTAAGGAAGTAGGTAGGAGGAATGCCTTGTAGTAAGAAGAGTTAACAGTGTCTTATTATTATTTTTACCTCCAACATTTTTTTTCTGGAGAAGTAAAGCAGTTGCTAGAAGATTTGAGGTATGTATACCACTTCATTGGACACAATTTGATCTAAAAGTCGTAAAGTTACTATCATATCACCAATCACTAAATAATGAGGTAGATATAATGTGGTAACGGAATAAAATGGAACTTCCGGTCAAAGAAATAGTTGCGTGTTAATTGTCTGGTCTAGTCGATCACATTTCATGTTGGGTTAGTTCATTAATTGTTAGACAACAAATGTCATGGATGTTTGGTAGACAGGCGTATTGGACATTACATTGGAAAAACATGGACATGAGAGTGGATGAAAAAATCTGTCATTTAAATTGTCTTGAGAATTCATTGGGCATTAGTCAGTGCAGACTGTACTGTACACTATATCAGTACTGTGCTTGTAACCGTGTTACAGAATAAAATTATAATTGCAAATCACGCGAATTTCCAGACATGGCCTTGACCCATGAAGATTATAAAGTTCCTATAAAGGTGCACTCGTATTGTTAATGCATATGTGCACTTAGCGTAAATAAAAACACCGAAGAAGTACATACATGAACAAATCAGCATCAGCAAGTTTATTTCGCCATTTATAACATTTTATACACAAATGCACCAGTACAAAACTTACAGCATGTTTTATTACTGGAAATTAAATGATTTTATTTAGACTTGCAGACTGCAAGTTGCAGTAAGGTATTCACACTTTTACATATGATATTATATAATTATGTGCAGCATTTTTCATATACAGAGTACTTTACAAGTAAATACAATTAGTTAATTATTATCTTCCTAAATCGCTTTCCAAAAAAGATTCATTAAGATATATTTATAATTGATACATTACATACTTTAAAATAAAATTTTGATAAAAATAATTACTTCCAATCCAACCAATCTGCTGGCCACTGTACGATTCCAGTACTTCAGAGTTTTTCATTTATGTAGCTTATTTGGTTTTGGTTCCTCCATAACGTTCCGGAATTTCAGATGGGTCAATCAAATCGAGTACTTCTGGCAACCACTGTTCCTTCTTGGAAGAGAAAATCTTGACTTTGCTCACAGTGTGCGCCGACATGAATGGCTTTATCATTCCGAACAAAATGGAAAATACTGTTGGCGCTGTTTGTTAAAAACATCAGTTTATGAAAACGATGCAATAAATCAGTTCAACGGAAACATCTGATAGCATTTATATGCTCACCATTGATGACAATTACCTTCCCCATTGTCTCTGGATAATGGGCTGAAATTCAAATTATTTGGTTAATTGTTTAATTGGTTAATTCGAAACGAGAACCATTTGATTCTCTTAATTGCAGTTACGAAACCTAAAAAGTAAAATTTTACCTTCAAATACGCTCACCATTGAAATCAAAGATTGAACGGCTGAAAAAATAGAAATTTAATTGTATAATTTTCATTAGATTTCGTTTACATATCAAATATATCATTTTTACCTTTCATGTTTGTCAACTGTCTAAAAGCGTATCCGCTCATGTCCGAGATGAGAACGCATTGGACACAAGCAGATTTTTCTTTCCCAGCAACACCGTTTTTGGAACTGCCATTAGAAATCTCCTTGTTGTTCCCATTTCTGTTCTCGTCTTCACTTTTCTTTTCCATTTTAGCAGTACAGCACTTAATGGCTTCCACCATGCTCTCCATGTACTGATTGGTGAACACAACGAATTCTTCTGCACCATCCGTTTCGATGAAGCTACGCACGTCCCACTCTCCGAAGGGCATAGTAATCACTGCAAAGTGAGTAGCAAGTTTAACAGTGTTAATTAGCATTTTACAGAGTTAATTGAGTTTTCGTCGCTAGTTAAAATAACCTGGTCGCCCTTCTTTGTCCACAGCAGTAATTTCAAAGGGAAAGCGTTCCATCATTTCTGGAGTTATGCCTGAGTCCAGAATCCGATCGATGTTGTTTTCCTCGCGCCATTTCATGGACTGCAATTTCACGGAGCATTACATTATTAGCATTAAGTATAATATTGTTTAACACAGCTTTATTCCACATTCCACAGAATAAAATTATTTTTGTATTTATTTTTGTTGAAATCCTACATTGCGAAGCATTTCCTCTGCCTTATCTAAATCCATTTCTCTTGCTAAAATTTTAACAATAAAAAGTTGGTTATTGTATATTACAGTTTTCATTTCACATGCTGCGTTGCATCATATTAATGAATTACCCCGAATCCATCGAATGAGAAAATCATCTCGTTGACTGAACTCATCGGGAAGCAATACATCTGAAACACGTCTTCGGAACTAAAAAGAGTTTATTTATGAAAAGTCTCTTAAATTCAGTTTATCGTTTCTTGCGACTGGCTCGTTGCGAGCAATATTAATTTTAATTAATACTAAAACAGTATATAAAGTAAACTTGCGCACCTCCCGTAGAGCTTCCTTTTCTTGAGGAGTAAATCCTGACATTCCGTCCAATTTGTCCTAATTTGGTATGATCTTTAAAAAAATTAAACCGACAAAACCTGATTTTATTTTTTAAAGCCAAATATCACAAAACGTGCATACTCCGTTGATACATATACTCTATATAACTCGTGTATACTAGCAAGGAACACAAAGACGACTGAACTAAAGGGATTGAAATGAAAAAGTCATTCAATACCAACACTGTCTTAATTTGTTTGTTCCAAAAAATTTATCAAAATTATAACCTGTATCATTTCAAACATTGAATAAAAGGTCACAATGTACAATGGCAACTTTTCAGCAGATCTTTTGTTTACTCTAGAACAAAATTGGGAATAAAAGGCAGGACGGGACAGGCAATATTTTTAATTATGAGATGAAAACTGTATAAATTTTTTAATATAACCAGGAATTGATTCGTATGCATGTGCAGGCTGACCTTGTCTCTTTTGTCTACGATAAAGTATATATACATTTAATCTATACTCCACACTACCATTAAGGATCTGCTTGTAGCACTTTTAATTGGATTATTTCGTGCATTCAACTATTTAATAGCTATTTTATTATTATGCAATAGCAATAACAATACTCACGTCACATCATCATTTAAATTGTCGACTTCATCATCGAAACCCATACAATTCCATGCATCACGCATCAGAACCGAGTTTCCACTTGCAGTACAGTAATGCCTTGCCAAACAAGAGAAGTGCGAAAAAAACCGAAACAAGGAAAGTACTGACACAAATCCATCCTTATTGTTCCTAAAACTCCCTGTTATTATCGTACTCGTCATGTTATCCCACTCCTTCTAAATAAAATGTTTTACCCAACAAAGCATTTACCAACAGGTTTCATGCTGACAGCATGATGCTGTCATTCCAGAACTTTGAGGAGCTATCAAAACTCTATCTTTCCTAGTACAGGTATGTATGTATATGTAATGTACCTGTAAAATATTCAAGTGGTATTGTGCTGTTGTTTTTAAATGAAAGTGAACCATTGGGACTGATTAAAGGATTAAAGGATTGAAGTGGGCTGGATTTGTAAAATTTAAAAAAAAAACATTCAAAATGATTGCTATTAATCTCATCATTCATCAATATTTAACTTAACTTCTGCCTTCCGAAGGCTTGTATTGGTGGCGCTTTATATTGAAAACGAGTTTGTTTTCAGCATGCAACTGATGCAACCCGTAATAAAACACACGTGTACCTGCATAAAAATGGGATTTGTATTTTAGCAAACTATTTTCCTCCTAATTTTTTTACCCGATGGGTAGTACATAGTTTCAAGGTAAATTTGCTCCGCCCTTCTCAATTTTTATCTAAACGTTGACTATTTTTTCATAGGTTTTGTTTTTAATGTTTTATTCAGTAGAACAAAGTTCTACGCCCTCAGGGAAATGGCTTAGTGACAAAGTTCAAACTGCTTTTCACGTCAAAGGTAGATTGAACCTGTTTGCTATTTTATTTTATGTAATGTCACAGAAAAGTCATGGAAAAGATAGCCATAACTCTGATAAATAATGTTAACTCGATCTCATCTGCCTTCGCTTTGATATAAGATTTTTTGACACGCCACGTCACGGCACAAGTCTCAAAACGACTTTCTTGAAAAGTAAGTAATTTAAATAAATTTCTGACACGAATTTCTTTGCGTGACGTGACGACTAAGTCAACCCAGTCCCGTCTGACTTTTAGACACAGATTTTTTGATGAAGGTGAAACATTTTTGCTACTTGATAGACAAAATAATAAGTGTTTATAAGTTGTAACTTTTACCTGTTTCAGGTTCTCAGAGATCCAATGTGAGAATTCCTTAGTGTATTTACCAGAGACCCCAAACCCCAAATAAATTTATAAACAGGCAAAGGAAGCGAAGGAAAACAATTGAGTCAATGAGATTTGATTCATAGACATCATAGATCCATCCATTTTTTCCTAATGACATTTTGCTAATTGGGTTATTATTTTGGTTAATGTGGAATACCGCATTGCGTTGCATCTTTTTTAACGGGAATGGGAACTTAATACGAAGCTCATACAACATGGACGTAGAATAAATATGTAAATAAATACTCATATTTCCGGTGTTCTTCCGTGGTCTCGCTTGCTGTGGGTTTATCTTACCGGTAAATCATTACCGAAACGTTGATGAATGAAAAATATAAAAATGTACTTTGTCAATTAGTAATGCAATTAAATGTGTAGACGACAATTGATCAAAACGAAATTAATCAACCCAATTAAAAATGATTCCACTGTGACGCATGAAACATGGCCCATGCTTCATGGGGTGTGAAGAAAGGCGTGCAATTTTATGGCAAATGAAATGACGCAAATTTAATTGTTCTGGTGCTGCACCACAAACAATAAAAGCAAAGTTATGAATTAAACAATTAAGTTTTGTTATACGATGCCATTAATGTACTTTTGATGTACACAATTATAATTTACAAAACTCCCAAATTTACAAATTGAAATGAGCTCCAGGTCAAACTTTATTTTAATTTTCACTCTGAATTTTGTCCAAACTATCATCAGTCGGAACCCGTGCGAGTTCAATGTGATGTATTAACCTTTTCTCTCGCAGACGGCTGTACGAGTTGTCGAATCGAGCGATATCTAAAATTGATGAAATTAATGCATACCTACTTGTACACTTGCATAATACTTCGCCAGTTAATTAAAAAACTGGATAATAAATGGCTTACAATAACCGGATTTGTCACAGATGAGTGTTCCAGACTGAACCCCTTTGTTAGTAGTGAAGCGACAATACTCGACTTTGACTTCTTCCCCTGGTGACTCAGAATTGTTGGAACTAAATTTTTGATGAATTATTGAGAAGCCAATGTCATGCTGCTTCGGTTTGAAAGACCAACTGAAAATGACGCATTATACGTTATGATACTTACTTAACACAATCAAAATACCGTATATCGTACTGTTATACGTATGTATGTATATGTATTTACCTCAGAATTGCTTTCGGAGTCTCAACCTCAAAAGTCAATTCGAACGTTTCTCCCGCAGGTATAAGAGTTTCTGTCATCATGTCATTAATAGCAGCCAAGTCAGTTTTAGAATTGGACGCTGACTTTGGTGATACATTCAAGGAAGGGATTCTTTCGGAGTATCCGGTTCCACCCCATTTTGGGGGAATCTGATCCAGCGGAATATGTTCCAGTAAACTGCTTCGAATCTTATCAAGATTCTGACCCACTACACTCACCTTCCCCAAAGTGTTTTGGGACATGAATGGCTTCAGGACATTCCATATCACCGGAAATATGAAGGGTGCTAAAATATTAAGTATACATTTGTCACATGTAATCCATTGATGGCTGGAAAAATGACAACGGTTAGCATTTCATTCAAAACACTTGCCATTTAGAATAAATGCTTTACTCAGCAAATTCGGATAGTTAGCTTCCACGACTTTGAGACTGGAAATGACCACATCTAAAACTGAAAATCGGTATGATATTTTGGTATGAAAATTTAAATTGTGCTGGTAAAAAATTTCATTTAAAAATGTACCATCCGAGGACATAAATTCCTTAAATTTGAATCCATCTAGATCGACAATATAAACGGCCGACTTGAGGCAATTTGTGTCATCAGACCTGGCGATAATATCTGCATAGGCGGTTTCCAGCAGGTAATAACCAATTTGCATTGAAACCCCTTTGCCGTAGGTCTGAACAATGCGTTTCATTTCGATTTGCCCGGACATAACTGCCAGGATGGTATTTCCGTCTTTGTCGCTTCCAACAATGTCTGCAGCCAGATTTCCCACCATTGGATCCTCCATTGGAATGGAATGTGTTGTAAGGATTGAGTCGATTTTGTTTTCCACTCGCCACTCCAAATGCTTCCGGAAGAGCTCTTCCGTTTCATTGACTCTGAAATCCCGAGCTAATTCCAACAATTTCTGTTCAGTGAAGTGAAAGTCAATAAAAAAAGCATTTTCCATTGTTTAATTTTTAACTACCTTTGAGCCAATTAACCAAACGACGATCTTCCAGGAGTCCATCATTCTCTAAAGTTACATCCTTCAGGCGTTCCTTTAGTTGAGCAATGGCACCTGTTTGTTCTTCCGTCCAAGAGTTAACTACTGCGTCCGGCATTTTCCTAACCGTTGAGTTAAGTATGAAAACAATATTTTTTGTGTTGTATCCACTCCAACTATTGTCTACTAAATCTTTAGCATTATATTTTATGAAACTGAAATTTGGCGTACTCTACTATTTTGACAAAGTTACAAAGATTTTGACTGAGAACGTTGCCAATAATTGACTGTTTATTGAATCAATACAAATTATTGATCAGCCAAATCAATAAAATCGATCTGGCTAATTCTAAAGTAATAACAATTTTCAAGGATTTTCGTTTTAGTTCCCGAATTTTATTTCCTCGTTCGTCTATTGTTTCCAGGCTTTCTTACTTTTATACTTTTGACTCACTCATCCTGCATTTTAGTTCACATTATGCAGCAAATTATTACCACTCCACCCGCTCCGAGGTTGAAGGAATAATAACCGAATGCTTTACGGAGGATAGAGGATTTTATTCATATTTATGATAAGTCACCAGTTTTCAGGTTTTCACAACAATTTCATTTTCATACATTCGGTTTGTACATTGTGTATAATATACGTACATATTACTCACATTCACAAGTAGCAAATAATTTATTTCAATATCATGATTCATGAGTTTACGTAGCGTTATTTATCAAATTTATTATCATGTCGAAGTCGACCGACGTATTCGGCCATACATAATGGTCGCATTTCCACTTCCCACACTACAAGTCATTGCTCGTTGCTTTATAAATGTTGAGCTGTAACCTTTTAACGGGTTGATGCGATGGGTTGCCACTGTCTGAGAAAATTACACACAAAAATTGGCAGATTTCTCACGGTAAAAGTAAAGCTGACCTACCGGTTATTTTTATACTACTTTCGGAAGGTGATAGGTAATCTACACAAGTTTGCCGTATGCTATATTTCATAAGCATGTAATTTTAACGCGATATCGCGAATCAATCCAAAAAAATTATTCCAGAAAGCTCTGCAACTCTCTTCAAATCATTTGAAATTTGTGGAATTTGAAATATATAGGTAACTTGTTATTGTTATCGATGCGACTGGATTGAAAGTTCTAGCTGCACAACACATAATTACAAACAAGATTGAACTGATTCCTGTTGCTTTTTAATTATTGAATGCAAACTTTGAAATCGCGAATGTCTGTGAAAAGAACATAGAAGCTATACCTATTTCAATGTGAATGTACGTAAAATAATTTTTTTCAGATACCAGGTAAATATAATAATTTTAAAAGATTCTGCTGATCGAGCTAAAAGGTAAATTTCTCACACTTATATAGTCGGAGAATCGATTTCAAATGATAATTTTTTATTTCTCAATTGATACACATGAATTACTTTTAAAGTGCATTTGAACAAGTGACATTTCTCCTATTAAAGGATAATGGTGTGAAATTGTATATTGGCAAAATGAATTGTAATACATGCAAATTACTCGGATTGAGTAATAATAATCGTACAATTTTGCATTTCAGCTAGGAAGCTTCACCTTTAAATAACGTAATTTTCCGGCTTTCGTTTACCAGACATTGGTGAGAGAAAAATTAATAGTTAAATATTGCTTTTCCTTCCCAAGTTTGTAGGATTGTTTAAAACCGAAAGTATTCAAAGGGGTAAAAGTAAAATGCCCGAAATCACGAGAATGTAAATATTTAATATGAAACTTATTTTGTTACGTCAGTCAGTCAGTTATATTAATGGGCAATGTTTTATGTTTTCCCAACTCTGGGCAGATTACATGACATTTACCGGAATTTCCAAAACTCACGTTACATACTTAATAGTATATAAGAGTTGGTTTTTACTTTTACGGATCTCGGATTTTCTAATATGTATATAAGATAAGTAAAAAAAGATTTTTAAACTTTTAGCTTATTTTATTTGTAAATACACAAAATTAATTCTTTAATTACAAGAAAATGAGCAAAAACAAAAAAACCATCACAATGTTTGATGATGACCTTGGTAGATCACATTCTTCTGACTGTGGGAAATCATGAAATTAGTACAGAACGCGAAATTAAATACTCTGCACCTACGCATAATAAAGTTGTGTATTTCCATAACGTAATAATACCAAATACTGATTCTAATACTACACACTTTTAGTATTAAAATACATGACAAAGTTTTAATAAAGACTTTTATACTTTCGACTCTGCTCATATTTGTCAGTTTAAATGCAATAGTTACAAGGACGTAGAGTCGACGTCACTGTTGTTGCCACTACTGGTTCCACCTGCGTTTTCTTCGGTGCGTCGACTTGAGGTAGCATTGTTAGTTACATTTCCTTTTCCGGGCTTCTGTGGGGCTGGTTGTTGACCGCCTTGTTTATCATCCACAGATATTTTATAACGCAGAACCTTGGAGCGGAAGCGACTGAAGGTGTTGTCAAAAATAAGTGTGTCTACATAAATAACAAAATTATTATTATTATTTACATGCATCATGTACAACAACTCTTATTTGAACAGTCACAATAAAATGGAGATTGAAATGTGTACATTTTCCAGATTTCGTGCACAAAGCAGATCCCTCATTGGGCTCGAGGTGCGAATTCACTCTTGAGTATGGCACTAGAGGCTGCTCCTTAACCGAATCTTTTGGTATGACGGAGAATCCAATATCGTTATTTTCCGTTTTGAATGACCATCTGAAAAATGAAAAAGTTGAAGCAGTTTTTAGAGCAAACTTGAAATAAGGTTACACAAAGGTTATCAAAATATACTAGATTGACCAGAAAACCAACCTTAGCTGGCATCCATTTTCAATTTCCTGTTCTACTTTGAACGATTGACCTGCGCCAATCGTAACTGCGAGGAACCCGTCGGAATTTTCTGAAGCCGCAACTGCATTTCGATTAGTTTTGTAAGCTCCGCGCTCAAAGTTCAAAATCTGTATACAACAAAATTTGAGCATAGAATATAACATTTTAATACATAATGAAATTAATGAAAAATTAACATACAGGAACTCTGGATTCCCTGGTTCCATATAGTCGGCGACAAAGTTGATCTGCCAGCAAATTTAATTCATTTATATTTTTGGTTTAAAAACTTGTATTGGTAAATAGAATTATAATGATTACTATAAATATAAAATTACCCTCGTCAATTAGGGTCAAAAGTTTTGCTCTCCATTCCTTCTCGTTCGATGAGATCGTGACCTTTCCCAGCGTGGTAGAGTTCAATAGCGGTTTAATCACATTAAAGATAAGATTGAAGACTCTTGGAGCTGGATTGCAAAATAAGGTGAAGAAAAATGAGTCATCTTGTTTTCCACATTTTGAATCAAGTTATAATGAGTCATCCAATTTGTTGTTTACCAACCATCAATGACAAATCCACTTTTTAACATCTAGGGACAGACGACAGACAGGGTAAGATTTCACCAGTTGGGGCCAATTCCGGGTCTATGTATTTTATGTATGTTGTAGCATTATGGAAATAAATCGAGTTTAACGGTTCAGATTAGGTTAGACTAGGTTCGAAACCATTTTGGTTAGGTTCAAAAGCTACTGCATAGGATTTTCCCCATTTGAATATTTATGCTACAGCATATACAAAATACATCGACCATAAATTGGCCCCAACTGGTGGAATCCTACCTCTGGATAGTTTGCTTCGAAGCGACGCACTGTTTCTAGCACTGTATCTACGGCTGCAATTTTAACATCATAATTATCATGACTGTAACTGAATTTAATTTTATCACGTTATTCATTTGGTCAAGAATTATCGTTTATCAACCTTGTGGACTCGACATTTGACGAAAAGCCTGGAACTCATCTGGTATCATGATGCAAATAAACTGAGTCACAGGGATGCCCTTTCTTGCAGAGCTCTCTTTCATCGCTTCAGTGACATGAAGAAAGAGTTGGTCCACGTATTTCACATAGTCTTGCTTCAAACCACTCTCGCAAACCTTTCGTACATCCCATGCTCCAAAGGGGACAATTAAAACTGCAAGTTTTGCATGGAAATATATTCTTTTACTCTAACTGAACACTTAGATACAGGACAACATTCATTAAATATGTTGAGGTTATCTTACTGGGACACCCTTCTTTATCAAAGCCGGCTACGTCGAATTGATACTCCTCAAGAAGCATGTTGGGGGGTGTCCAACTCAAAAGAGCATCGATTTTGTTCACCTTGCGCCATTCCATATGCTATACAATACACCACCGTATCAAATGTCAAATGAGTCAATAAAAATCAAAAGATGCGGTATAAAAAGGAGATACGTAGCTGTTTTGCCAAATTAAAATGTTTAAATCTCAGACAAGATCACACCAACCTTTCTAAGCATGTCTTCAGATTTTGACAGATTGTGGTTCCTTGCTGTAATGCGTTAATCCGCAATAACATGGTTGCAAATGGCGAACATATTTTTAAAAAAGTAAAATTAAATTGTTAGTTGTAAAAATTAAACAGGGAACGTGGGAGGTTTAATCATATTACCCCTGAATGAAAATGTGACTATATGTATCTTAATTGTTGACAAGAAGAACGAACCTCGGAGAAAGCGCATGAGAAACATTTGCGTCTCCCTTCCATTGTCGAAGTTCAAATCGGCAAGTCTGTCTTTAAACTGAACAGGGAAACAATAATTTTTTTAACAAAAATTCGTTATTCAGGGATATAATTATTTGACACTTAAATAAATCAGCAAACCTTTGCAAGAATATCCAGTTCCACTGATGTTGGAGCAGCCATGTTGTAATTTTATTTATCTTTATTTATTTAAGTCGTTACGCACAAAACACTTTCGGTTGGTCAGTTAAGGTCCAGGAGTTTCTAAAGTAAGATTTGTTGTGGATTTTTATTAGAAAGGCTGAAAGCTTTATATCCAAATACTGTTTGATTTTATCCTGACAACGTTTATTGTACTAGAAATCTAATGTGTAATCAATTCCAAATTATAAAAATTTCCTTGTTTATTAAACCATTTAACCACGAAATTGCATTAATGCAATGCTAATTAGGTACGCATTACGTACAAACCAGGATAAACCAAGACTGATTTGACCGATAATTTTGAAGAAACTGGTCAGAAATCCTTTCTATAATCTAGTCTTACACAAGAATTACTTTTTACCCATAATAAATACTTATGATACTTATGCATTATTCTGTACAAAACCACGCATTAATCACGGCGGCATGGCATGCCTAATTGGACTTTTAATGAAGACTCTATTTGTCTTGTAATGAACTTAAACGTTTCTGAATTATGGAAAAACCATCAAATCAATGTGTTGCACATGTAAATACCAAATATGAGGATTGTAGTACGTTACTTCAGTATTTTATCATTATCAGAGTTAAGTTCACCAGAGAAATGAAGCCACGTGTCCACGAATCAATCTTATTTTAATTTCAATCACAAGATCATTACAGAATATAAGTTAATTCACTCAAGTCGTGCTAACTACATGGGGATATGTTTACGTACTCTTATCACTTTATTCTACTAATATCATTGTCCATGTATTTATTAAGATTTTTATTGCTTCCAATCACCCCAACTCCAACTCAGAAATAATGACACAGATTTACTTTGCTGCTGTTTGGATGTGTTCATATTCGATAGCAAGTGTCCATTTGCTCACTGAACTTTTATAAATCTGGTAAGAATGTTCAAGCTTCAGAAAATAATTGTCAAAATTTATATATATTAATATTGGAAACTGATAACAATACCGAGTCACACGCAAAGTACATGCAATATAAAGCATAGAAAAAATACACCATGTAAACTCATGTACTTTTAGTAAACTAGATTTGATGACCCTTAAATGTCGTTGATCATGAAAAAATGAGAATGAGTTCACCACCTCCACCGTTGTGCTTCACTTTACTCATTTGTATGTAATCAGGCGAAAAAAGTGTACGAAGGACGATTGCATTTCAATTGTAACGGAACGCAACATGGAAGTGAAGTGAAGCGAGTGAGTCTATTTGTAAAATAAAATATTACAAATATTAGAGATTAGAGAATTGTCACTATTCACTAGTAATTTAACGTACCCTTCTCAATACTTGACATTCATTTCGATTTGTGCCTTCCACAATTTCCCTTTGTTGACTTGATAGTGAATAGTAAGTGAATGAGGCTGATACTGACAGGTCTGCCTTGTCGGCTACGCATATTTAATACAAAAGTGCACTCTTTGGGAATAAATTAATGCGGCCAACTAATTTTTCATTGTTTATTTTATTCACAGTAATCAGGCTAAGCAGTGAACCCAAATAACTGCGCTCACCAAATTGTTTGTGGTCACCTTGAATTTTTAATGAGCGAGACGAACGAAAATTAAATTAACCCTTTTATGTTTAGTATTAAACTGAATTAATATTTTCATTACAATGTAATCTCTGACAAGTCAAAAGTCAAAGAATTCAAGCAGACTGAGCACAAGAATCTTCTACTTGAGTGAGTGGCACCGGTCGAGTCAAGTCGAATCGAGGGAATGCCAAATTGCCAAAACGGTTCGTTAGTTCGTTTACGGTTATGTTCTAGTATTTTTTGTTTTCAATGGCTACTTTGTTAAAAACAACTTCACATTGAAAATCTCGAACTATTGACAGAAACATTGCTTAAACATGAAGACGAACATGAAGACAAAGATGAATGAATGTGACCACAACATAGAAAAATGTTCTCGTAATTTTATACTTGTTTTTATACACCTCTCTCGCAGTAACAACATACATAACAGCACAACAATGATCATCATAATCATGATCTAACGGTGTGCTTATGCTTGCCAAATGTTGCGTAAGCGTGATCACAGTGTAAAAAGCGACAATTTTGCTTTTGGGTTAATTACCGTTTTGTGGATATGCACATTACTCTTGTTACTTTACAGTGTAGTGTAGCTCAATTGTTTCGAGATGATGATGTCAACTATCAACAATGAAATCGCAGTCAACACTAAGGATGGATGTTAACACAAAGATTATTTACCTAATTATTTTAGGTTTGTAATCGTCGGCAGCCAACACCTTAAAAATGAACAGTTCGGCTAGTTCGGCATGCTGTACAATATGAAGACAAATCTTACGTAAACAATTATTTAAATATAATGTATTTACATGACTTACAATTCATAGATATTTCCCTTTACTATTATTACTTCGTTTTCGAAAAATAGCAGATTTTAATGAATGACCATAGGGCACAAGTTACATGCTAAATAGTGTTGCATATTTGCATGCTTATGAATTACATTTTAATTCAAATTACACAAAGTACACGGATGCTTAAATTCTCCTATCCTTATCAACTCAAAGACAGAAATGGAGAGTTTTTGGATGGTGATTGCGCGTAACTTTTATGAGATGCACGATGCGATGCACCCACGAGCGAGCGAGTAACCAATTCACTCGAATTGTAACCAATAAAAGGTTGACCCCAAAAAGGAAACTTTGTTGCCTATTTATAAACTAACACCAACAAATGAGTCTTTCACGTGCACTTTATTTTTGACTGCTTATTCATATTCACTATTCTTGCGTTTCTTAAAGAAAGTGAAACGTATATTTGCATCTGCTTTAGTACACAGGTCTTTGTTGCACAACATAGCTCATTTTGTTTCATGCTAATGCTTACCCAAAAATATCACAATAAAGATAGGATTTTGAGCTGGTCGAAAAACAACAGTGTCTGCGGTATTGCATTGTGTCGAATTTAAATTGTATTGCGTTAACTCAGGTTGGTTCTTCAAAACGTACCTAAGAACAACACTGGTGTACACAATGAAATTTTAAATTGTTAATTTGGAAGTTAGGGATAAATTGAAACTGCATCATTTTGACTTTTAATCATATACAACAATGTGAAGATGACCGACCTTGGTCTCGCTTAACAATATACAATGCAGTATTATGTTGTATCATTGTGTAAGTTGTTAAGTATGCACGTTATTGTATATTGCAGGAAAGCCACGATTATATATATTTTTAAACATGTTCGTTAAAATACTCAAGTCAGTTATTGTGACTATATTCACTTTTTAGTTTCAGCAATTGCACCTTCTTGTGGTAGAGTGGGCACCCCGCTGATGCATTTTTAATCCTTGTATTAAAATTTTAATGGCTTCTTATAAAATCTTAACAGCCAAAAACCCATAATTACAATTACGAATTGCCTTTTATGATTTATAGTGTGAGTGAAGGGAGTCGTTGTAATTACTTTAGTTGCATGCGGTTGGCAATTTGGTAGGGTAGGTTAAGAAAATTTAAAGGGTTAGTGGCCTACACGTGCTGCAATATAATCGCTAATATCTAATCACATGGAAGTAATTTTATTTAAACAAATATTCGACATTTGGTAATAATAATAAATAAATTCAATAATAAGGCACCTTTGTGATTTTACCGTGAACAAACTTCAAACAAAGAAACAATAAATATTGCCGACTTACTGCAACTCAGCCAGCTCCTCTATGTGTATTTGTAAATGTAATCAGAATTTAGAAATATTCAATTGTTTATTTATAACGATAAATTCTTGAAAACTACTACTCTTAACAATTTAAATCACAAAACTATTATGTAATAATGGTATGATTGAATAATGGAGCTACATGACTGCATGCTGAAAACTGAAGAAACATTGAAAGTGCAATTCATCTGGGCCCACTTCCACCTGCCGAAGTATAAAGTTTGGCAAGCCGAATAAAGATGCAAAGTAAGAGATTACAATAACAATAGAAAGAGCATTAATGTGGCATTGCATGGTTTGGTTATCGATACCCCTGAGTCGCCTGACAGACTTTTAAAATCTGATATTACCTGTGTGTACTGTACTGGGTAAAGTCTCTAAAATCGTTTCTAAAGATCACGAGTATACGGAGGAAGCTTAAGCTTTGTGCGCAGATTGGTCAGGGCAAAGATCATGAGATGATCTTTTCTTCTTTTTTTGTTTTGCTACCTTTTAATGGAATTGGTGAATATCTGGCATTACAAGGATAAACGAACCGGTAATCAAATGCTTTTGTGGCCATTCTATTGTACTGACCAGAAGGCTAGACCAGACAGAGTAACCAAAAACCAGTACGAGGAAACATTTAAGTATTGAAGACTAGACCAGCAAGGTTATTGCTTTAGTAATTCTTCATTAGGTATTAAATTTGGTGTACGTATGGAAAACTGGTTTCAGCTTATTGACGCAATGCAATTCGGAAAATTTCGATACTTAATTTAAATTGTAAATACTGTTTTCGTAAAACGTGGATGTAAAAGTTTGTGAATACAAATAGTTATTAGCGTTTTTGTGCTTTTAGCACAATTTATTAAGGAACATTTGAATTAAATTCAGCTGGAGCATCAAGGAAGTCGCAAAAATTGAAATAGGAAACGGCAACGGCATTGGTTGTAAATGGAGCAATTTTTGTTAGATTAATTGGTTATAATGAATGACAATGTATTATTAAGTAAACTGGTAAACGTTTCCAATTGATGACAGAAATTCCGCCATATATGTTGTAAGCTAAATTACCTGTGCCTGTGAGTATCATCGAACAAGGTCAACCCCATTTTCTTCATGTGAAGAAAAGTGGGTATCCATTCTACGGTACAATATAATCAGACCCAGACCAGACTTCCTCCACCAATGTACCCTAATTGTCCTTCCATATTCCCAATTTCCCATTTCCCACAAGATGTTTTATTGGAATCAATTTCCATTTTCCTCTCGTAATCAACAATAAAACAATGATCTTAATAGTCATGTATGGTTTGGTTGCATAAGAATGGAAGTTATAGATTGGCACAAGTCATGCAAGTCCAGAAAGATGAATCACTTCTTTACATTTCATGACAAAAGACTAAAAGAGAAAAGAAAGATGAATATTTTTAATGTGGAGAAAAATAATTATTGAACCTTGATCTGAAATGCTATCACTGAATTATTATTAATTAGCAAGTCTGATTATGTTACAGATATTTTTTATTTTTTAGTAAATGATGGAATAGAAAGATAAATGTGTGTGGCACAAAAATAAATGTTTGACCCTAATAGTTAGGGCCTAAATATAAAAAATTGATAGGTCATGTAAATAAGTTAAATGATAAATGAAGTTGATACTTGAAACAAATACTCCACTTGAAACATTAAGGAAGAGATCCGTTTAACAAACAACTTATTAAATCAAAAATTTAAAAAGTACCTCTCAAATGCTCTTATAAGGAAAACACATTTTTGTAATGTGACTTTTTGTCAGTTGTCGCTATTTCTTGGAGATAGTTAGTTACTAATTAAAGTAATAACGTAAATATTTTCAAGTACAGTGTATAACTTACAAAATACATGTAGCTTATTTTAAATGTTCATCCTGAATATTTATAGAACTGCATGTTTTTAACAACTGCTTTATTCTGGTTAGTCCAGTTAATAATTTGTATTCAATCGTTATTTGATAATTCTAATATTTTTGTTGTTGTTTTGAAGCTGCGAAAGGAATCTTGATAACAACCCCACGTGTGGAACTTTGAAACCTGCAGCCAGCGAATCAATATGCAATTACGCACAGGACATATATGACTCCTCTGTTTGCAACTTTTACAAGTACTTACAGTAGTTCCCAGGCAGTCAGATTGAAATCTAGTTAAAGATCAGAAATGGGAACACCATTATTCAAATATAAGGGATCGCTGTAAATAATTGATTCGAAGAGTCAAGAAGAGTCTATCATTGCCTCGCTTCAAGGTTTATTAATTTATTGTACTTACAATAATAAATGTAGAATAATTAAAGTATAGTAATTAACCATCGCATTGAACTGAACACTATCCTGTCAATTAAAATATCATGAAAGGCCACAAATCGTGTGCACAAATCCAAACTAATCATATTTTTCCTCTCTGGACCATTTCAACAACTCAATTAAAACAATTATTTACTTCAAGTGGATCGCGTGTGTTTAAAATAGTTTCTTCATTTTGTTTAATAGCTTCTGTACCACTTTAATAACTTACAATCCTCCTGAATTTCTTTTTGTCGTTCCATTTCCATCGGCACCATCTCATCTCATGCAAAATGCAAGGTTCACCCCTCACTCGTCCAATTTCATGATCACGCAAAAATGAAATAAATAACAAATAATGAATAAATGGGTTTATTTAAGTTAAAAAATGACACCAGCCGTCAATTTCGTGTCGTGTACCAGGACATATAGAGAGAGCGCGCTTTCTTGACCTCTGTCTTAAAATCTGGACAATTTTATATGTCTAGTCTTCTTATTTGACTACTCACTTTCCTCAGTTAAGGTCTCACTAAAATACAAAATGGATCTTTTAAGTGATATTCACTTTTTTCCTTTACGCCAAACAGTGTTTGGCAAACACTACAAACTTAACGCATGTTTATTATTATGTTGTAATTTATCATAGTAATAATAATTATTATTGGTTCACTCCAGTCCATTCTCTTACATAGAACTAAATTACTACTTTAACTGTCGTGCCATTTCAGGATTATAATCTTATTTCCCAACAACGATTTGATGACCATGAATCGAATGCTTTAGGCGTTCATACATAATTTCCAGTTTGCGCACTTATCTTCCCGCTGTTCACTTAGCTCACAGGTATCCTGCCAATATTCTGCTAACTGTTAACCATTAACCATTATGATTAGCAGTAACAGTTTAATGTTTGTGACTGTGTTGAAATTACCGTTTCATTTTTGTGTGGCGTAAACTGTGGGCGCTGCGCTGCGCAATATTCCTAATATTAGCGTAAGTAAATCAGTAAATGTAGCACATCCATTTTATTTCGGTTATTTTACATACAACCGTTTATTGAGTGTTTCATTAATTTCATACGTCAGCTAGAGTTAATATACATAAGCTGTGCTATACCGGATAATTATTACTATTATTGCATTACAATAAATCTACTAATCGTCATCGTAAAAGTTAATTTTGTTCACTTTATTTACTTGGATTGCTTGGAAAAATTCACGCAAGGGTTATCTGAGTGAATGCAAGAATCAAATCAAAATCGAACAGAAGTGTAATATGGATTTTATCACGTGGCCTGGACCAATACCACTGTAAAGAAAAAAGTCGAAGGCACTGACAATCATAATAATTCTTTTATGTAAACATTTAATCTGTTTATCAAGGAAACGTCGAAAAGACAGGCACTGACCGCAGGAAGAGGATGATTCATCTCAGTCCAAACCTTATCCTTTATCTTATTATGCTAACCCTAGACATTTTCCGAATCTAAGCAATTTCGCAAAATGTGATATGATATGAGGTTAAAAAAATGAATAAAATTCGATGGCTTCACTTATTAAAAGTGTAGATGACTTTGAGAGCTGGAGCAGTCTGCATCTGAAAGCTTAAAGTGAAGGAAAGTTGGAGCGAAAAAATTTCTCGTATATCGTGCATAATTTTAATTGACACAAAAACATTCTTATATTTTTGTGGAAAATCGTGCGAAATTTTGGAAAACAATAAATAAATACCGGTATAGCCAGTTTTCGTTGTGAAATAGATATAAGGGAGCAAGCGAAAAAGTCGGACGCGTAAAGTAAAAAATAAAAACGTCCCACGTTATGGAGTCAGACTTGGAGCCAATCACCCCCCATGAAAGGGAATTGATTAATCAGGTAAACTAATTTACATTAATTTATGAATGCTAGAATTTCATCTATTAAAAAGTAGACTTTCTAATAAAAACTACTTTGGCCGTTAGTTAAGAAAAGATGTGGCCGATCTCGAGTTGGAAGATTACTTTGACTCGGATATATTTTACGTGAAATGGATTCGGGGTAAAAAAAAAAGAGAATTCTGTGGTTTTTTAAATCTTTAGCTTTATTAATGCCTTTTGACACGTCAAAAACTTAATTGCTGTTGTTGTTTGTTTTAAACATTTTTAGCTAGAGAATGGCAACTGGACAGAGCTGAACAAATGTTACGAAAAGTAAGCAACCTTAATATATAAGTTAGTAAATTAACAACTAAAAGTTAGGCTTTCATTTTTCAAAGCAAGATTAAAAATGTAACTCTGTAATGTAATTATCTGCAGAGCATTGCTTGGAGAAAGGAAAATGACATTGACTCCATCCTAAAATGGCAAGCGCCATGTTCCATTCCCATAGATTACCCCATAGAAATTTGTGGATTCAACAAAATTCGTTCACCGAGTTCGTGCAACATTTTTAGTTTAACTTGATTATGACCTACAATTGACGCAAATTAAATTGCATAAATGTCAAATTATAAAATCTAAAATTATTCTTTTTAGTTGTGGTGGTGCCATTTGCGTTATGGGATGTCAGGAAAGGGGTGGAGGCCGGACTAAGCTCTGATATGATTCGGTACATTGATCAGTGTCTGGAAATCATGGAAGATATCATTCGGAAACAGTCGACTCCGGAATATCCAGTGACCCAAATTGACATAATATTTGACATGAACGGTCTCAGCTTTTGGCAGTTGGCGTCAATGAAAAGTAATGCTTCTTTAAAATAAAATACTAACAAAAATGTAAAGATACCTAGTATATATTTAATGTAGATTGCTGAAAATGTCTACTAGAATTGAACTATGCTGAACAATGTTAAAAATAATAATAATTGATGTTACAGCAATTGAAGTGATCCTCGAAGTAGTCAGAAGGTACGTAGGCATCACCAGTTTTTTTTTCATTAAAATTTTCACTGAAAAATTTCAAATTATTGAGAATTTTCTGAAACTAAAGCAGTCCTCCTAAGGAAAGAATTTTTCAAATCAATCTCCATTATAACATATGCATAGCTATATTCGGGAAATTGGAAATTAATATTTTTCTCTCCTTTACTCTTCACGCACTAACTTTGGCAAACCTTCACCATTTCGGATGGCGGATGGCTTGTAGCTGACAGCCTCAGCTTTAAAATGAGCTGCCAGCTACAATACAGTTATGCATAATATTTATATGTTGTAGTGGTGACTGATTGAAACAATTCTTTTTACCTAGGAGGACTGCTTTATGAATATTTCTTTCACTACAAAATTCTAATTTATGAAAAATTTCAGATATGAGGCCAATCACCCTGAGCTCCTGCACAAAGCATTTGTTGTAAATGGTAAGTCAATAACGAAAAAATATATTATTTTACCATACTTTTTGAAGTATCATTTCGCTTTCCAATGGTGAAATGGCAGCCACTTCATTGGCAACGAAGTGGACTAGAAATAGCGTTAGTTCATTTGTAGATATTTCAACTTCAACTTACGACTTCGGTTTTCGGTACTAAAAATAAAAGTAGCAGTCATACACAGACTAACAAACCATTTTACCCTGCAAACACGGGATAGCCATAACGTGTTTCGCTTATTACTTGTCATCTTCTCTAATAGAAAGACTGATGGATATCCTTATGCTCCATTTTTATTATTCTGTCGGCCTGACTAATGGCGAGACAATTTCCAGCCATTTTTTATTCTCTAACCTTTATTATCTTGATTCAAGGACAATAGAAATGTATGTATGTATGAATATTTGGTTGTCTCATACAATCCCGTTAAACGAAATAATGAAATAGTGTACACCACACCAACACCTTTTGACAAAAGGCTTTTGCGTGTCAAGTTCATTTTACAAGAAAGGAAAAATGCACACCTCATCATCATTATTGTTATTTCCTATGTTCAATGATTATTACAATCGAACAGTTCCGTTTTATAGTATATCCAGCGACGAAAATAAATAAAAAATGTCAGATTCTATCAGTGAAGTATTGCTATTTACTATAATACAATTTAATTACAAAAAATGTATGATTTAATTTATTTCAGCATCAAGGATTTTCTACATGTTATTCAACATCGTAAAGCCATTCTTGGCACCTCGGACATTATCAAAGGTTTGTATCTATACAGCGAATCAGAGCATTTGGGGACCTGAAATTCTTAAGGACTGTGATCGACACCAAATCCCAAAGCATTTTGGAGGAACTGGCAGGACCTCGATAGCGGTTAGGGAAATGGATTAGAAATTTACCAAACCGAGTTTTGTGTCGTAATTTAACGGTGTTTGATATATATTTTTTAATTTGTAGACATATCGTGACGATAAGAGATCTCTACAAAGGCTTCTACGAAATAGCGATGAAAATGAGAATCAGGAGCAATTAACAACAATTAATATTAACCCTGGCGAAAAAGTCCTGCTCACGTTTGATATAGAAGAGCCCAATTCAATATTGATGTACGATCGTTTTATTGCAAATGAAATTGTCATCATATTTTAAATTAAATCAACATTTAAAGTGTTAATTTACGTAAATATACAGGTGGGGATTCCGCTCCGACCACCAACCAATCGACTTTAGCGTGTACCGAGAGGGAATGTCAGAAGAGCCGGAAATGCCCAACACCCGTTGCCACTCGTGGTTCGTTAAAACTGAAGGAGAAATTACATGCAGAACCCCGGGCCAATGTAAGAAGCTAATAGTACATATCCTAATTTGTCTCAAATCTGCAATGTCAAAAAATTATCTAAAATGTTATTCCTGATTTTAATTTATTACAGATATTGCTGAATTCAACAATTTGTTTTGCGACAGGGGAATAACAAAAACGATCCATTACAATTTTAAATTAGTGAAACCGAAGAAAGTATAAAACCTACTATTTAATCATAGTCCTTGAATGACACTGAACTCGGGGCAAGGGTAATAATTAAGTAACAATTAAGGATAATTGTAATATAGAAATCAAAGAATGACAATTCATGAAAGGCCGAAAACTTCTGATATCAAAAATCGATTAAATATTTAATTTAATTTAACCATGCACAATTATATACTATAACAGTTTACCATGAAAGGAATAATTATTTAAATACGTACACTATTTCATGTTTAGCACTTGACATGGTTTATAGCTATATTTTACTTTTAAATCTTAAATTTTATAGCTTTTCCTCCATTTCTGTGTAGGTTTAGTTAAATGATACAAATAAAGATTCTACTTATTACTCTGACGAGTAACGTTCGGGAAAAGTTGTTAGTAAAGTGAATTATGCTGGTTAGTATGACTTGTAGTGCTAAGAATACAGAATTGTAAACAGTTGAAGCATACTTTTATGCGTTTAAATTAATTTATCAGTAAAATGGAGTTGATGATAAAAAAAACAGAATAACAACGATCAACTACCAAACGTCTGGCTTTAAATTGTACAACCAAAAAATAAAAGCGAGTTCTGTGATAATGAAATCGCGAGAGATTTTTATAACTTGTGTTGCAAAAAGATGCCCGATGGAGATGTTAAAGGGCTAACTTGTGATATCCCGAAATGTGATAAAATAATAATCTGCCGACTGTAACTGATGCGCATTTGTTTTAATAAAGGTGCTCCTCAATAATTATTTCATAATCAATTAACTATACATAACACTTTTTTATATTGCGTCTAATCCTGTGTTTCATGATATTGCAGATTAATATTTTAGATCAAATAAGGATTTAATGTTTCTATTTGTAATGAAGGCATTTTAAAATTGATAGCCCAGAGTTGCAAAAGGAGAGTCAATTTATATTTAAGTTGACCTCCTGAATTTAGTCATGACCAGCTAATCAAATTAAAGACTTGATCCTGGTGCTACATACGTAGAATGTTTATATGAAATAAATGCTTGTAATATAAAAGTTTATAATTACATAAGTGATTATATCCGTCTCAACCTTTATGCAAATGAAATGACAAAAGAATCCGAAGATATTTTTAATATGGTGACCATTTATAGTTACTTGCAAGGAACGAACTGTAAGAGGCTTCCAAACTAGGAAGAAAATTGCATTTTGCTCAATAAGTAGGCTTATTTGCTAGGTTTGGCTCGAAAAACATGAATGAAACCCCTTAACTTGTAACTCGGTGTTGTTTACCTACCTTGTTTTATGTGTTGTTACATTAGGCTACACACAATTATTTATTATTTTATAAAATGTGTATTGAGTTGAGGGTTTGCTTATTTTTGTTGCAGTGGCTGAGTTCTTTTAAAGATACACATGTCAGGACCCTATTTGCTTCTGAATGGGATATTCAAATTGCAAATTACTCCCCCTGCACTAGAAGTACTATATGATAGTGCACAAACGAAAACAATTAGGAAAGTGTGAGTAGTTTTAGTAAAAGGTGACTCTCATGATGACAAGATAATCCTTTCCAACCATTTCATCTAGCAAAGGTAACAGAATCATCGAGTACTAAAACTTAAAACTACTCGTACTTTCTTCATTTTTTCGTCCGTGCACTATCATAGTATTCTAGTGCACGGGGAGTAATTTACATAATATTTCATTCATAAGCTAATGAGCTACAACTAATCGTAAGCTAATAAGTTATCGCCTCAAGAAATATACGACATGACAGCGAATAAATTTGACTTCTGATATAACCTTCAACCCCGTACCTTTTGCCAATAAAATCAATGTTTTTTTGTTAATTTACTACTTAACCCTTAATTATTATTAGAGACGTTCGTCACAATTTCTTTGTACTTTCCAGCGACATTTCTAAGTTTTAATTTTGATACATCGAGCATGGTAATTTTGTCTTTACTGCCTACATAATGACGTTTTACAACTGAAATACCTTTCCTACGTAGAAATTCTGATGTAAAAGCAAACCACGATTCCGTTAAACTGCAAACTTCAAGCCGGCTGATGCAGTAGGTTATTTAATATATTTCCCACGAAATTCCACGATGTTCAGGTTGTTTCAAGTTTAGAAAGTAACTTTGTGCTTCTTGGCAATTTCGTCTTTATCTTCCAATTTTTCATTATTTGCCATATTGTATGTAGCATAAAGCTATTTGCTGGAGCTTACATAATTTTTTGCTGCCTTTATAAATTGTACAGGGCAATTGTTGCTATCTATTTTTTTACCTAATTGACTCTTGAGAAGTTTTGCGCAGTGTCTATTCATTACACGCAGCAGCGGTTGGAATTTTTCCATTGCGTTTGCAATTTCCAAAAGACGCACGAAATCATCCGTGGACTGTGCATGCATTGATTTATTTTATATTGCTAAAGGTTTATCAATGGCCACAGTCAAATTAAAATGGAATTAAAGCAAGTCTCTTTTCAAGTTGTTTAGTCAAGAAGCAGGTTTCTTATCTGTGATAACTTAGTGGTCACCTAACGAGCCTTAAAAATAAACCTTACTAAAGACTTCAAGATAAGGATACAGAGACAAGCACAAAATTAATTGATGCAACAGGTCAACCAATTTCATCAATATAATCAGTCTCGGCAATTTCATCAGTCTCACATATGGGCACTATTGCAGATTTTCGACAGTAAAATTTGAAAATTATTTCTTTTTAAGTAAAATTATAATAATTGCGTAAGATTGATATGAAAAATATATTACCTATCCCAACATTTACCTTTGCAGAATACATGATGACTTTTAATCATACTCATTAAAAATGAATCATTCCGCTCTGCAAAGAAAGTAATCATGCAAGCATAATGTTTCATTTAAATTCATGCAAAATATTACCAAAGGTCAAGAAAGATGTTTCTCTAAATAAACTATATCCAACTGCTGATGATTTCTCAGTGTTAATTTTACTAGTTTTGGAATACGGCCTTTATATGATGCACGAACCTCCTCTATACACAATACAAGCGAAACAAGAAAAAAGTATCATTCTTTCCGGTACTTTTCCTGTACACATTCTTATATTGTAAGTGGCTCGTTGCAAAAATTCAAAACTAAAGTTTTTCGATTCACTTCTTCACTAAGAAAGTAGCAACGTGCACATCCTTTCTGCCTTTGTGCTTATTTATTTTTAATTAATTACCTTCCTGAGGTAAATTTCTTCCCAGGTAAAGAACGAAACCAGAGAAAATGTATCATCTAATCACATGCAACATTTTTCTGGGCACAAGTTCTAGTTCTTTTCTTGAGCTATGCAATTTAAAAATACCATTTTAATTCGTTAAAACCTTTCCCATGAGAAAATTTCCTTCCTTTTGAAATCAAGCTGTGTTTGTATGTATGGCTAGACGTACACGTTTTATCATTACTCAATTGTCAGTCACAAGATTTAACCGAGAAAAGAATTAAAACATATTGCTGAGTTAACATTAATTTCTGAGCTGAAATCAGTAACGAAATGATCGTTTGAAATGCTCATCTAAAAAATAAGTACTCATACTTACGTATGTATCCTGGAAAATTCTGTAAGTGTTTCACAGTAAAAAGACAGATCATTTCATTCCAATAACATTAAAAAATTCCAATTCGAAACTGTAAAAGTGATAACGATGTATTACGTTTACTTCTAATTATGTAATATGCAGGTACACGTATTACATGGTAATTCTCTTCTTAATTTATATTCCACAATAAGAAACGCAAGCAAAAATATTTTGAAGGTCGCAAGTTCAAAATGTTATCAGTTTGTAAAATCTAAAACCAGGAAGGTTTTGTATGTTATGAAACAAATTAGATTTGCATATATTTTTGTATACAAACAAACCAAGTAAAATGAGATACAGCCTGCGGGCCTTAAATAAATAAAATGTGCATTCGCCAGTTTCATTGATCATGATTCTTCATTCAATAATGTCAACTCAGGTCATGTCGTATAATTTGTCTGAGCCAGATTAAATGTTTTCACACGAACAACGGCTGTCTTAATATTAGACATCTAGCTTTTAGTTTCTTGTCACCTTTCTCGTTTGCTCCAATATAACCAAATCCAAATCGTACCGTTTACATTAAAGTGACCTGACAATCTTACAAGTTACTAGTTGAGAAGTGTCAACTTCAGTCAGCATTTAAAAATCCAAAGATATTTCTTACAACGAGCGTATTAATCATTAATGCTTTAATGATTAAGCAATCACAGTTATTAAATTGTCAGCCAGCTAGTTAGCGACAACATTTCTGTTTCACTCCATTGCATTTTCTTGCTTTTTTCTTTCGAACCGAACTAAATAAATCAGAGTTTCAGAGAAGTCGTGC
The DNA here is from genome assembly GCA_021029165.1 of Cyphoderus albinus. NCBI lineage: Eukaryota > Metazoa > Arthropoda > Collembola > Entomobryomorpha > Paronellidae > Cyphoderus > Cyphoderus albinus. The sequence continues at coordinate 49,941 of VYYJ01000528.1, forward strand.
TCGTCAAGTCTCTCCGTACAAAACTGTGACTTTCAGTTAACCTTTGCTAGAACAAAAAATGACCAATAAGGAAAAGTCGAATACAATAAGAAGAATATCTTGATCACTCACTCATCATCTATCATCAACTCCAAATTACCCAAAAACGGGCCAGACAAAGGTTAGATAATCCCTCAAATTAATTAATTGTATCAAATTGAATACCTTGATTCCTTAATCCCATACACATGCATAGAAGTAATATCTGTATTAGGGATGGGAAAATAAAATTTACTGCACACACAATCTTTATTCTACTGATAACTCCTTTCATCCCGTGTGCTTTTGTGACTTACGTTGTAAAATAATTATAGTTTCATCTCATCATTCTTACAAATGAAATCGGATTTGACATGAGAATTTAACCGATGGAATGCGCACATCACACTAATAACTAATAATTATTATGAAAAGCTAGTTTCTCATTGAGTCAGGCAAGTACCTTTTGAAATTGATAGCACGCAAGAAATATGCGTGCCTATGCCTTAATATCTCTTAGCTTAAAAGGAGGGATTTGGTTGGAATAAATTCTGCTCAGCAGCTTGATTTTATGTGGGTGTCAATTTCGGCACTTCTCACCAACTCAAATTTGTTAAAAATTTCCACTATCCCCGGATAGTATCCCGACCCATCATAGGAAGAGGGAAGACGTTCCGTAAAAAATCATTAATTTTTGTCTGTAAAACTTGAGATCTTAAAAATTCCTTAAACTGAGATAAAAACAGAAGATGATTGGTGTTTTTCCATATTTATTGCCATAAATTGTCTAAAAATTATATATTTTACTTTGTTCCTTACTCATTCGTTTTACTCAATCATTTGATCAACTTACCATACAAAAAGTGTTTATCATGGAACAGTTAAGATTTGATAGTTTGAATGAAACCTGTTTTGTTCTTATGCTTACTTCATGGTGGTAAAGTGGTGGTTATAGCCGGCTTTTTTCTTAAGGTAATTCAATCATTATGCTGCAAAAATATTATTTGTCTTTGACTGATAAATTATCTTTGCTTGAACACAGGAAGGCAACTTAGATGAAGTAGAGTGATACTAAAGATAAGCGATAGGCACAACAACAACAAAAAATATAAGCACAAAGGAACAACCAAAACAAAAATGGCAATGAAAAACTTGTCGAATGTTGGGTCACGCAACATTGACGAAAATTTATTTTCAGTTGCTTGCATAGATGCTTTATGATTGGAAAGATACTACTAGAATTGTAACGTTCAATAATTAAATTTAAAAATAATAAATATGATGTCAAAACAAATTTTTTAACGGGCTTACTCAAATAACACCCGGAAACTTTACAAAATCACAATGAAACCATTTCCGTTTTTGTGTCATTATGAAGCTATTGACATCCTGTGAACACATGGTGTGACGTAAGTGTAGTGACGCAGATTTTGTTAAATATCTTTGGGGTGCCTACAAACTTAATCCAAAGTTTTACCTTTGACGAAACATGTTTTGAACTAAACTAAAAGTAGATCATTATAAATCTTCCTTATATAATACATAGGTATTATTTTTGTTTTGTACCGGCCTAAAAGCCTTTAGTAGAGAGTATTAACATAATGAGAACCCTTCTGAAAAAATTCACAAATAAACAATAAAACAAATCCATCAAGAAAATATCGGAAATCATCATCAAGCATCATCCGTTATCATACAGTTAATAAAAGCCATGTGAGCTATGTACATATGTATAAAAAATATTAAAATGTATAACAATAAACATTTTTGCACTTGCACATACTCCTTCTGCGAAGCAATCAAGTATTTTGAATCGTACAAAAATAATTCCATAGCACAAAAATCTAGAAACTAGATTTTATAGTAGTAGACTGTTGAAGTACTTGGTAATGGTAAATGTGGTAACACCAACACCTTTTTGCTCCATTAATTACCATTTCGCCGTGTTCAGGAAGATGATAAGCAAGCAAACATGAGTATGCTTGTCTACATTAGGTACAAATTCAAGGCAAATTCTCTCGCAGAAAACCGACTCACCTTTTATTTCTTCTCTTTGTGAAGGTAAATAAGCAAGCAGTTAAATCAATTTTTGCATTTTAAATGACCAAACATTATCAAGAGTAAATTGGTATGTAAGTAATGAACATATCGCATCATTCACTGACCACCACAGTTTTGTATGTGGTACATGGATGCTATGGACATCTCGGCTGGTGGTAGAGGAGGCTGGAGTTTCTTCAAGATTCATCATTTAATATTTTATATTTGAGAAGGCTCAATAAGTTGAAAAAGTCTACCACGTCATGTATTATGATGAACGATAGACGCACACTTTTTTCCCACTGCGTCTAAAAGACCTTGTAGTTCTAATGGATCAAAATCAAAGTGTTTCATGCATACGTGTCTTGCTTCATTTAAAAAATTATTAATAAGACAAAGTCTTATTATTATTTTACAATGATGGATGACGGTAAATAAAGCACAATGCAAAAAACTGCTTTATTATTTTTAACTTGACTCTTAATGATGATAACGATGTGTATTATTGTATGCCGTGTGCGTTAATGCAAAACCAAGTGCACACAATGGTGAAATAATTGCAGGATTACAACTAGTTCCTTGGTTCATTTCTTTTATTTCCCTGCCTCTTCGGATGGATGATAAATACTCGGCCGCATTCACAATCGAGTTTTAGTCGAATGGCATGACCTTTTCTGTACACACACTCGAGAAGTGACGGTGCAGTAGGGAAACGAACGAGATAATTAAAATCGTCTCACTTAACATCTACAATCTTGAGAAAACCTGAGTTTTGCTTTCTTTTTTTATTCTTATTCTTTTCAAGCTGTCTGCGCTTTATAGCAGAAAAGTTTGAAACTAGAAGAATATTAGATAAGCTAGAGAAGATTAAAATCACAAAGATCGTGTATAAAAAATTCGGGATTTATTCAATTGAAAAATTGCCATTTCGACTTTTTATCCGGTGCTTTTTACTGTGATTTTGGGACAGTGTCTTTCATCACGACAGAAGCTTCGCCTTAGTTGCAATTAATTGGATTGCACAGCAAAACCGGATCCTACCTAACATCAAATAAGAAAAAACTCAGATTGAGTTTGTAAAGCTAAATATCAAAAGGAAAAAAAGAGGTGACCGAGTCAGTGTGCGAAGGACAAGATTTTTGGAGATCCTTGAGAAGTAAACGTTGGATTAGATAGTTACTATTTTTGACATCAGGGCCATTTTTCACTTTCACTTTTGTAACGAAACTGGAAATATTCTTATGGACAAAATGCAACCCGCTACAGACCAAGAAATTCAGCTCATCGACCAGGTAAGAACACGTACCGTACGTGATGAACGGTATTGTATTCGGAGAAAATAATGGTTTTTATTTAATGTGTACATATTTGCATATTTTTTTTATTAGATGAGAAAAAATCTGTCGGATCTCTGCATTGAGAAACATCATTTGGAAACAAAGAATCTGTTGCGGTTTATTCGAGGTAAAACTTATTTCTATTGAGTGTAATATTTAATAACATTGAAAGGGGTTTAAATGAAAATTGTATGCAATTTGTAAAATCGTTTTATGTTTCATTTGTTCAGCGAGAAATCACTCGATTCCAAAGGCAGAAAATATGTTCAGACGGGTGAGTGACTTAAGCTAGTATTTAAATAATGTTTCCTATTGATTCACATTTAAAATTACGATAACAAAAAATATTTTTGTTTCATTAAAATAGTATATAGAATGGAGGGACGAAAATGACATTGACCAAATTATTGATTGGGAGTACCCGAAAGAATTCAAAACGACATATTGGCCGTGGTACTTCCCTGGATTCGACGACTTAGACGCGCCAGGTAAAATCTTAGGTTTTAGCTTTTATCGCACTAGTTTCATGATGACCTCAAATTCTTATTTTTCAAAAGTGCGATGCTGCACCACTGTGCGTCTATTGTATGACGCTATGACGCAGGCACACACAATGTGCAAAACAAAACAAGCCCCTTTCTTTGACTTGACCATTCTCAAGGAAATAATGAGAAAAACAATAAGAGTTGTTCTTCATGAGCACGCGCACTTCATGAGCTCATTCATACTTCATTTAATAAATAAGCGTCACAACAAGAATATATCTCATTACGGCTTAATTATGATTGTTTTGAAGGCTTATATATTTTAACTCAGTTAATAAATAAAGTGTTTTATTAAAAAGCTCTTTAATTAATCCATTGTATTTTACCTTTTGTTTGTTTCAGTACTAATAATCTGCTTTGGTCAGTGGGATCCCTCTAAAGTTGGGGCAAACTACAACGACTTCGTTAAATACCTTTTTCAATGTTTCGAATCCGTTTGGACTGTCATGCAGAAAAAAGCACAGGGACAAAAAACACATCAGCAATTTTCTTGCATTCTTGACTTGAAAGGATTGGGTTTCCGACAAGTGACTACAATGGATGGTTAGTTTCTGAACTTAATTGTAGCTTGAATATTTATGAATGCAAGTCACCGGGTTCAATTAACAATTTTAAATGTCGATTTCAGCCATGCAAGGTGTGCTGGAAGCTGTGAAGGCATTTGAAGGTTAGATTCGGCCTAAAGTTGAAAATAAATTATATTCAATTTAAATAAATTAAGCCTGCATTATAACATGTTTAAGTCAAATTTAATTTTGATTTAAATTTTAGCCAACTATCCAGAAACTCTTCGTGTG